>JZKD02S1386181.1:0-11369 GCA_000966675.3 Picea glauca
TTCATGTGTTAAATGAATGTCTTTGTGTGTTCAATGTATGCTATAGGTGTATGTTAGGTATGCATTTGCAGGGGTTTTGTTTGATTTCGGGCTTGAGAGGTCTTTGAGGCTTCATTCCAGGAGGGTGGGATAGAACGTTGTGGGTTCTGATAGCTGTGCAAAGAGGGTGCTTTCTAAACTCTGCAGAGTCAGACAGAGGTGTGCCAGGTGGGAAGAGAACTTGAAATCAACAACTCGGAAGAAAGGCCTGTGAGGTTGCTGAATACCTTAGGAGGCAAGGCTGTATAGGAAGAACACAGTTGTAGACATAATATTTGAGGATTTCTATGAAGCTCTGCCAAGTGGGAACTGAGCACATGTATAGTGATGCATTGAGAAGAACTCTGTTGTGAGTTTAGACAGGAGAACTAGAATCACTAAGGATTTTGAGAGCTCTACCAGGAGGGCATTGAGCAGGTACAAAGGGTGCACAGAAGAGGACAGAACTGTTGGACGTTCTGTAAGAAGATACCCTGCCAGGTGGCCATTGAGTAGGTGTGTAGATAGGCAAAGGAGAAAAGAACTCATTGAGTTTTGAATTTGAAGAAGATTCCAAGGAAAGGGACCTTCACAGGGTTACTGAACACCCTGCAGACTCAACAAGAGGTTACTTGAGCAGAAGAATAGCCAGGAGGGCATCACATTCTCCAGAAGGAGGAGAAAGGAGAAGGAACCGTTTCCTTAGAAGTCTGGGTGAGAAGAGAATCTCAGGACAGATAGCGCTTTATGTGCACAAAGACCCTATAGGGGCACATGAGTTGAAGAATCCTTTAAAGGTTCAAAGATAAAAGCTCAGTAGGGACAATTTTTTCATATACGTGGGGGAGGACTCAAGTCGAAGAGTTTGCAGAGAAGAAAGAAGGCAAAGGCTGAGGCCATTTGGATTTTTGGAAATTCTTCCAAGTCTGGGAAGAAAGCGCGAAAGCTCAGGAGGAGCAATAGCTGCCATCGGATTTGTCGAAAGGATCTGGACCGTTGAGAGTCTCACGTCTAGGGAGCAGCAGGAGGAGTGCACGAGGATGGATCTGGACCGTCAGATCTTGATTTGAATACTCATCAATCTTCGGATCTGACAGGAGGTGCATGGGGGTTAAACCCTCGCAGACAAAGAAAAAGTCCAAAAAGAGTTGGCTTATTGGGATTTTTGCAATCAAGATATCGGAAGTCCTGAGAACAAAGGATCGAGAATCCTGAGGACAAATGCGTTTCGACATTTGAAAGGCAGAAACCCTGAAAGGGAAAGTGTTCATATAGGGGAAGGTCATGTGGACTAGGAGATAGCCATGGGGGCTAAATGCTGTTGAAGGCATTTTGGCATTTCGGGATATCGGATATCGGGAGATCGAGAAGACAGAGGTTCTCGACAATGGGAATCAGAAAACCCCGAAACCTGAAATTTCTGTTGAGAAGAGATCATGCACGTGCAGAAGCCGTGACAGGGGTAAAGGAAGGACCTCTGGATCGGGGTTTTTGACAAAGATTTCGGTAAGGAATCGAAAGAGCCACTTCGTCTCAAAGGTGAAATTAGAATGATTCTTAAGACCGGGAGGTTAGCACAGAGACTCTGCCGAGGCAGAAGTGGCGTTTGCGTCACTTAAAAGCTATGCCATAAGGGGATTGTTGGGCCATGAAATTGTCATCCATTTTACATCCTCTTTCCATATTTTTAATCCATTTTTTCTTACTCATAACCTCGTATTAATTCTTGTTAATCCATTTTAATGATCATATGAGAGATTTAGAACCAAGGTGATTTCCATTACATCTCCTTAGTATTTCATATGAATTATGGTTAAATATTAGTGAATGAACATATCTTGCATTTATCTTTGAGTTAATTTGGAAAGACAATGTTCCATACAAGTTATTGTGCAAAATGTGATATCACCACAAGATGTATTTTGGTTCCCAATGCTGCAACTTCACCTGTACTACAACTCGTATAGGGAACCTTGATTCATCGGAACCATGAGTCATGTTGTCACATATTTTCCATTTATGGATTTATGAAACAATAATACAGTCCAAGAAAATCAAAGATACAGAGATAATTTTACAATTCCAAGACACAAGATTAGTATGAGTGGTTAACCAAGAATCTTGGAATTCTTGGGCAAAAGATCTTGGAGCTATTTATTATTTGCTAATTGTTAGAAAAAGATCTTGGAATTATTTATTATTTGCTAATTATTAACAAAAGATCTTGGAGTTGTTTATTATTTCTTAATTATTAGCAAATATGTTGGAGTTATTTATTGTTTGCTAATTATTAGCAAAGATATTGGAAGTTATTAATTGTTAATTGTTAGGAAGGATCATGAAAACTATTCATTATTTAGGAAATTGTTGTAACCATTATGGATTTATTAAATACATAAGTGGGTTTATTAATATATTTGTTATTTCTAGTTTCCATTAAATTTATGTATACAATAGAGCATTCTCTCCATTATTCGGGGATGACTCTTGGAGCAATGTCCAAATGACATTGGAATAATTTAGTGAGTTTTTATTTTAATCATAGTTATATAATTTCCATAGTGTGATTTAGTTAATTGATTTGATTTATTTCCTTTTGCATAGTTGTAATAGATTTATTTATTTTGATTAGATTAATTAATTTAATTAATTTATGTTGATATAGAATAATATCAACACTCTATTCTATGGAGATAGGGCCCACTCGAATAGAATAAAGTGTTTTGCAGCTTAGATGGTTTCTTTGATTTCTCGTGTAATTTTATGAATTCATGTAGGATTTAATTTATTTAATTATGTAACTAGCTTATTGATTCAATTTGTTCATGTAATTAGATTACTCATGTGAGGTTGTGTTTATTTATGCAATCAAATATTCATGTCAGATTTTATTTATTCATTTGTTTATAATAAATGCATTTTAGGTTAGGTTGCATTCTTGTATGCCATCAATTATGTTCTTAATGTGATTATTATATTTGTTAGTCTGGGTAATGACATCGATCATCTTGGCAAGGACTTAGTTAATTTTTTTCTAGCAAGTAGTTAGTTAATTTCCTTTCAACATGTGTGATTTATTTTCAGCAAGCATGGTGTCAATTATTTTCAACAAGCATGGTGTCAATTATTTTCAGCAAGTGTGGTGTGAGTTTTAATTTCTGTAAGAGTAATTTAGAGTTTCAATTCCACAATTAGATTTACTACACATAAATAGCGTTTATTCCAGAGACAGTTGTGTCATACTTTCGATACCTATGCATCTTGTGTATCTCCTTTCAAGAAAGTGTGATTTCCTTTAATGCAAGTGTGACATTTCATTTAATGCAAGTGTGACATTTCCTTTTCCTGCAAGTGTGATTCCCTTTTCTGAACGTGTGACATTTACTTTTCTGCTAGTGTGATATTTAATTTTCTACAAAAGTGTGCTTCCAATTCCTACAAGTGTGGACTTTTGTAGAACCTTTCTAAAGCTTGAGAATTTTCTGTACTTTGGCCACAAATGTAATCATTGATATTATGAATACAACACATACAAATAATATTTTTTCTTGCATATACAGTGTGTTGGTTACATGGGTTGACCCAGGTTCTGATCTCAGTAGGATCCCAACAAAACCCTCAAAACTATTGACCCTCCTGGTAAATCAGTGGGAAATGATGTGCAAGGAATGAAAAACATAGTATCACTCAAGATTGCTTTATGGGGGATTGCAATACTCATGTGTTTGCAATATAGAAAGGAGTGAGGACCATTTTTTGATCATTTTTCTTATACATCATCACCATTAATCATTCAACTACTTCTAGGATATATTTGTCATTAACATATGCATGCATGTTGTTATAACTAGCTTTAACCATTCATTATTTAACTAATGATTAATAGAATAGTAAAAGCAATCATTTGCAACAAATAGAACATAATATTTTGTCGTGGTTCACCCCCTCTCGGGGCTACGTCCACAAATATCTGGCTCTTTTGTTGTTTTATTGATTCTGTTGCAAAACTTGTGCTACGCACATTAATTCTTCAAGATTGCAATCAAAATGATGGGTAGTACCCTTTGAGAGTTTGACTAGATCACACCATGTTCCTCAGCCTCTGACCTAAGTTGTTAAGAACCAAATATCAATATATCATAGAAAAACCTTAGAATAAGTACTCAAATCCTTGAAAAAGAGAGAATTTCAGATAATAAGCCTCTTCAAGGAGGAAACCTCCTTATACCCACATAAGTTTCTAAATACCAAATGATTCCAAATGAAATTGTCTCCTTGGTATATATAGAAGACTAGGAGGTACAACTACAACTAATGGACCCAAGCCGACATAAATAAAATAAGATTACTAATGTAATATCCCCAATTAAGGGGTGTTGTGCCACTATTTACGGCTTAACATGTCCCTCCCCTTGCAATAAGTGTTTTCCACAACACCTGAGTAACTCTGGATGATTTTGTATAAAAGACTCATCTTCCTAAGTGGAGTCTTCAGCCGATATTTTCCTCCATTTAATGACATACTCTAAAATGGTTCTATTCCTCAGCTGGTGAATTCTTGTGTCAGTGATGTCTTCAGGATCCAATGTGATTTTTCCATCCTCATCAAGTTCTGGAAATATAATTTGAACTGTGATCTTGTCACCTATAACCTTCTTTAAGCATGAAACATGAAAAACTAGGTGTACTCGTGAAGATGAAGGAAACTCCAATTTGTATGCCATAGTACGAATCTTTTTCAACACCTTATAAGAGCCATAGTTATTTAGTGATAATTTAGTATCCTTCTTGTCTTTCTTGAGGGACATCTGTTTGTATGGTTTTAGTCTTAAAATCACCCAATCCCCTACTTCAAAACTTCTTTTACTACGATGTTGATCTGCTTGTTGTTTCATGTGATTGTGTGCCATAGTCAAGTTGTCATTTAATATTTGGAGAACTTGTTCTTGATGCTCAATGTGATCTTCCATTGCTTGAAACTTAGATTTTTATTTTAGAGAAGAAGTGATGGAAGGAGGGTAGTATCCATAGAGTTCCATAAATGGTGTCATTTTGTTGTAGTATGAAAGGAAGTGTTATACCACCATCCTGCCAAGGGTAACCATTTGAACCATTGTGTTTGTTTATTAGATAAAAAGCAACGAAGGTATCCTTTCAAACATTTGTTCACTATCTCGATTTTTTCATCAGATTGAGGATGATAGGATGAGATATGAGCCAATTGAGTACCCAAACAAGAAAATAATTTTGTCCAAAATGTCTAGTGAAGATGGGATCTTTGTCACTTATAATAATCTTTGGTCTTCCATATAGATTTTGAGCTGTCTCCATGAATGCGGTGGTAATTGTACTGGCTTTGAAGGGATGATACCCTATGGTAGGTTTTCAAAAATGTTGAGTTCCCTCCTACCGGGGAGGTGTGCAATTCCAATAGTACCTTTTGTTTGAGTTGGGAGTTCTTACATAAATATAAGCGATCTTTGTACCATAGTGAATCATTTTACCATGTAAATATATATCACGCACTGGAATCATGATTCAACCTTTGAATGAGAGTTCAGAAATTTTCATCATTCTTCCATTCATCCCTTGCTTCTATTATCCAATTGTGTTGGATGATCGAGATAGTATAGAGAAAGGCCTCAAAATCTTCATCCTTTCTTGATATTGCATCTGCCACAACATTTTTATTCCCTTTTTTATAGACGATTTCAAAATCATAACCCAATATATTGGTCAACCATTTTTGTTATTCTTTTGAAGATAGTCTTTGTTCCAAGAAGTATTTAAGACTATCATGTTTTGACCTTAAAGTGCCTACCTATTAAGTAAGGGAGCCATTTGTTTAATGCATGTAGTATTTCCATCATTTCCTTCTCATAAATGGGTTTGTGTAAGTCCTTTCCCTTGAGTGGCTGACTTTCAAAATCCAAGGGCCTTCCTTCTTGCATTAGGACAACACCAATTNCCATTTCCTGAGGAATCACATTCCACAATAAAGGTTTTTGTGAAGTCTGGATTGGTCAAGACAGGAGCTTTGCACATAACCTCTTTAAGTTGTTCAAAAGATTTATTCTCCTCTAGAATCCATGAAAATTCATCCTTCTTAGTTAGTGTCGTTAAAGGTGATGATATTATTCTATGTTGTCAAACAAACTTGCGGTAGTAACCTATCAAACCCAAAAATCCTCTCAGATTATTCAAGTTTTTGGAATCGTTAAGTCCATCATGGCCTTAATATTGTTAGAGCCTACCTTGAAACCTTCATGAGTGTAACGATCCTCCTTGTTATGACGCCAAACTCTTATAACAAGTGATTTTTTTTTTTTTTTGTTACCGGTGTGTGCGCGCATATACAAGGGAAACAAACACATTCGAGTCGGCATCACCACCTGACAACGGGCAAGACGCAAGGAACGACGAACACAACAAGATGACATAAGACGCACAACAAGTAACTACATGCATTTAACGATGATCAATCGACAATAAGTAAGACTGACTACCCATCCATCCTACCCTGCAATGGTTAGGACCTCCAAGACACATAAGCAATGCTCAAGCCTAGGTTCCCATAGATTTAAACCATTTAAGGTCTTATGGCTGGCGACTATTCTTAGAAACATGGAGGTGTCTACGTCCCACCTAACACAAGTAGACCAAGCAACAAAATTATTACAACCAAACACAACAATAAATACTTGAACAACCACGCCTTCTAAGGAAGGCACAAGACAAGGACTTAGACAACGACCAACTAAAAATTAAGACAGGGCATTGTCTATGACTCAAATGTGATTAATTACAGTACAATTATTCCATTTCAATTCCATGAATCGATGAGTACCTTAAACATAAGGTAATCCCATTTAATCTCAATTTCCCCAATTGTTAAGTCACAACATCTTATTGTACTTGGTTCAAGGACATTACAGTTGTATGCTATTACTAATGGAAAGATGATAATAGCATCACCATGAATTAATACCCATGATACCCTTTTTTATCACAACGACTTGTAGTAATAACGACCACAATGGATTTTATGTGTTAACCATAGTAAATAAACTGCGAATCTCTACCATAAGTGATGTACACATAATCATTTACCTTACCATGAATATTAGCATTAACCTAACATTACACTCCATTACCTTAACCTTACATTACATTACATTGCATTACCATATACTAACATTCCATTACATTACAATGTCGTACATCAACATTCCATTACATTTCATCAATCATAACATCACATTACATTACCTTTACTAACATTCCATTATGTCAGGTTCCTCATCCCACCAGATATATGGTAATAATATTTGTCATTAATACTACTCTTAATTACCAAGTAAACAAGTAGAAATACTTCATCACTCCAACATGTTATTCATGACAACGCTCATTTCCTCATGACCATACAAAGAGATCCAATTTCAGAAGTTAAATACCCATACTCGCCATCCAATCTGAAATAAAAAGGGGATCTTAACTATAAGGGTTCAAGCACATCAAGTACCCCTAATACAAGGAAGAACATTAAAAGTCCAACAGATAGTATTAATTAATATTAAACATCACTCATTTACATAACATACTTAGGGGCCCACTCCCTAGACATCTAAGTCTTGTTTAATAGTGAAACCGAAATGATGCAACAAGTTACCCTACCGACCTTCTTAGTACTCTGTCTACTCAAAGAACCAACAAACAATACAAGTTAAGAGTCTATCAAGGGCCGAGTGTGGGTATGAAAATTCTGAGTAGAAGGCGAGGAGAGGTCAACATCTAAGGTTCTACACCGAAATGAGAACGCTGACAGAGGAAGCATCCCAACCCGAATCCAGGTGTGAGTTGAGACCCAGCTCGCACGCGTCAGAGGTGGATACGTTTTCACTGTTGAACCATCTACAAGATTATACAGTGTTCAATTCTAAAAACTCAGGTTCGAATGGGTAGGGTGACGTGGTCTACAACATGAACATCCCTGGAGCGTTTGGTTGGGTATCCGTAACCCTACGCTACACGGTACTTAATGACATCCTGTTACTTTTCCAACGCACTAACATCCATTATAGAACTATAAAAATTTATAAATGAACGCCAAATCGGACAGAGTGGTAAAACATCAGTGGAATACGTCCAAGGTTTTAGAACTGGAGGTGCCCTAGACGGTGAAAGGGTAAGCAGTCGGATTGGAAGCCATCGCTAAAATGGAGGGAGAGTAAATTCGGGAAGAAGGAAATTGCCAAGATCCTGCTACGGTTTCGACAGGTGTCAAGGCACAACAGTAATCTTCAATGTGGTCTTAGTTTGAATCCCAGGTAAGGCATGTTTTTTCAATGGAAAAACCAAATCTCCCACTAAATTCTAGATAGTGGTGGGTGGTCGGTCTTGAAAGGGAGGAATTTTCCATCGAAAAGCAGTCCCAAGGACTAACAATAGAGCCAAACAACTAAGAACAATAGTGCATTATTGGTTCCTTCCAACAGTGACATCTACGGTTAGGAAACGCTGTCTAACTATGCGGTTCATATTATAAATGAGGCAACACAGTGAACACATACAACAATAACGGGAGTGCTATCAATCAGAGGTAAGGGTAAGGGCTAAGATTCCTCCGCTTTTACATAGTAACACAGTAAGAATAAATTTTTCACTAAAATTTTCTACTTTCATCTACCATAGCAAGGAATCATAACCTAGAACGAAATGTCGTGGGCATTTAAAAGGTGAATTCGTCAGTTAAAAGACATCTACAGATTTCCTTACATCTATAAATGGTTTTCCAACCCGTGAGGAAAACCCAAATCACCATTACACCCAATTCAGGAAGGTCCCATTTCTTTTGTAAGTAACAGAGGTGAAAGGGGTCATGTTTATTACCGCACCGTTTAGCCACTACCACACATTTTCTATGTAAATAACAGGGTGAAATTCAACGTGGTAACTATATAAATAACAACTTGACCATGTACATTCTACCAGGCATTAGTATTATATCTTTGATTGTCATTGACTGAAAAATTATATAGCAATAATTTAAATGCGAAAATACCAATCTGAGCATCCTACTCTACCAAACAACGTGCGTACCTTTTTCCTTATCGCCTGCCTTTATGACGTCCGCGTGCTCTGTGCCACTCCCGCTCGCCAACCGTCGAGACCTCACCAGTACATCCCAGCCAACTCTAGGGGTACTCTTCTTCCCCCTTAGCCCCCCGAGCTGTAAAGGGGCCACACAAAATCCAGATGGTAAGTCTAGCTTCCCAACTCGCCTCGCAAGGCCGAGCTACCACTCCTATCCAAGCTGGAAAATCCCAACTCCCCACAAGTAATCAGTCAAGTCACAATTCTGGCAGTGTAATGTTACACTAACAGCCAATCCCCTTCTTCCTCATCTTCCCTTTCTTTTATAGAGTTTTTAGAACCTCCACTTTCCTCAAATCTCATTAAATTTAAGTTTTAATTAAAAATATCCTTCATACAAGTGTCATTCATCCCCCATGGTTCTCCATTAACTATTTTCTTTAATTTATTAAATTGTCTCATTTCCCTCACCCACCTAGAGTTGCTCCTAAATTTACTCCTAGGTGTTTCTAGATTCCCTTACAGGTTTAAATACTTTCCCTAAAATGAGGTTTCTAATTTAGTTCATTTTAGAAGGTTCTTAATTGCAGATTCCTTACTATGTTGACCTTGCTTTTGACCATATGTCCCCTTCTTTCCTTTATTATGTTTCCTCCATTCCTTAGTTTCCTAATTTTTATTTTTCCCTTCTTTCCCCTTTTATTAGAGCCAAAATGGCAGTTGCAGTTTTTAATCTTTTCCCCTTTTTATTAATTTAAAATCTTTTTACTCTTTCACAAGTTAAATAATTTATGCCTTCTTTACAATTTAAAACCAAGGATTTTAATTAAATTATTACTCTCTTTATTTTACCCCAAAATTTATGAAGACTAAAACTAGTACTTAAGTGGTTTTTAGTTTAAATTTTTATTTTTATTTTTATAGGGTCTTTTCTTAAGGTTAAACAAAATTTTACCCTAGAGAAGTTTTAGACTTAGGACTTAGATTCTGAACTGGGCGACAATTATTTAGGGAAGTTGTTTAAGAATTTCTTAAGGCATTAATGTCTTAGGACCATCTAGGATTGTTCTTTCATCATCATCAATGCGACGTGCCCTTCAAGACGCACTACGTGCTCCAAGGGTGCCACTTGCCAACTTGTTGGTTTCTTTTGCGCGACGTGCCCTTCAGGATGCACCACGTGCTCCAAGGGTGCCACTCGCCTCTTATGTTTCTTTTGCACGACGTTCCCTTTAGGATGCACCACGTGCTCCCAGGGTGCCACTCGCCAACTTGTTGGTTTCTTTTGCGTGACGTGCCTTTCAGGATGCACCACGTGCTCCAAGGGTTCCACTAACCAACTTGACTGATTGGTAGACATCAATAACCCCTGGAGTCAACACTCCACCAGGTGAACTTGTGGGATACTAAGGGCTCTAAGGAATAAGTCCCCCGCCTTATTGCATGCCCCTTAGAATCATCATGAGTGACTGTCGCAGTCTTCCTTCATGGCATCGTGGATCCTCTCAAACTAGGTAATCGTTAACCTACAGTTCGAGCCATGGCGGGAGTGCTAGTAGGCTTGGCAGGGCTGCTATCCACACATCTCCCTCAACCTCTCTGGAAATTATGTGTGGCCCCTTTACTCCATATGTGAGTCTGGTCAGCAAGCTATTGTCAGCCCGCATCATCAACAATCATGTCAGAACATGTCCACATCATATCATCAAATCAAATGTACTAAAATCATAGTAAACAATCAACCCCAAAGCATACTCCCTGACTCAATCCAGAGTCCAAGGGGTCCCATCGATGCCTCTGCATCCTCATGGTCAAAAACCCTGCACACTCCGTAAAATTGAGTCAATAGCACCTGTCCATGTCAAAGCAGTAAAACATCATGCCATCTATCATACCGCATCATAATCAAGGATAAATGTTTTCTTATCATAAAAGTCCATATCACTTGCGAGCAAGTGTCCTCAAAGAATAAGTTTTCTCAGTGCACCAGAGCGGGATGTTACAATGAGATACAGTATGACCCAAATAATCTACCTTCTTCACCCAAAAGAAACATTTTTATGGTTTGGCATATAGTTCTTGCTCCTTTAGTAGTTGTAGCACCTTGTCAACATGTCGCACATGATCCTTTGAAGACTTTCTATAGATTAGTATATCATTAAAAAATACTAACACAAATTTTCAAAGGAAGGGCTTGAAAATGGAATTCATAAACCCTTGGAATGTGGAAGGTGCATTTGTAAGGCCAAAAGGCA
>JZKD02S1386192.1:0-11369 GCA_000966675.3 Picea glauca
GTTATAATATATGGTTATGGTGGTAACCATCGTAGCGTTGGCCGCATATAATATAACACATGACCATGGGCCAGGGCTTAGCCCTGGCTCGACCCACGCCCAAATGCACATTATAACAGTGTTAAATATAATATTTGGAACATATATAACAAGGAACATGTGTGGGTGCGCCGGTTGGGCAGCCTTTACCAAAGCTTTACCCTGCCCCCGGAGGTCACGGGGTTGACTCCTGCTGAGTGCAAAGGTTTTAACCAACAAGCAAGTGACATGTGGCGGACTTCGATTGAGCCACGTGTCGCATCCCCATACGCTGGCAATAAAACACGTCATATGCCATATGTCCAATAAATTTCTACCATGTCAGTGTACGGCCTGCCATGTCATCCATACGGTCTGCCACGTCATCGTCCGTACGGACTGTACAGTCAGCATCCCTTTCTTCCCTGTTTTCCATTTTGAACAGAACGTGATATCTCTCGCTCCCAATGTCTGTTTGAACCCAAATGAGTTGCGTTGGGTTCACAATGATGAGGCCTACACACTCGTCCGATTTGAAGTGATTCCGAGCACTTTGAATTTTTGAGCAAAATTTGATCCCCTGATCAAGGAAGGATAGGATTGTTTAAGGGAAAGATGATAACTTTATGTGGAAGAGTGACTATTGTACCTATTATTGTTCATGGAACATCGACTGAAGAAGAATTTGAAGTCATTAGGTTTGTTGAGGAAAACGCCCCTTTCCCACTTTTGTTAGGTAAGACTTGGATTGAGGAGAATCGGATCAAAAGGAAAGTAGAGGAAGAAGCTACTGAAAAGAAAAAGCAAGAATTAAGGTATTTCATAGCTAGGAAAATAGACCAACTAAGATGAGAACGAGAGGATAATTCGAAGCAATAGAGCAAAGTAACAATGCAGGAGGGACAGAAAGAAAAAGAATTAGCTATCAAGGTTGAAAGAATGCAAGAAGGCTTGAAGGACCTATCTATCCAAGAGAGAAGTGTGCCCACTCAGGAAGTGTTAAGAAAAGGGACATTAACTTCAGAACCTTAAAGGGTACATCGACAATGCGAAGCCACTATGCTAGGGGAAGATACGAATAAAAATGGAAAGAGGATTCCATAAATAGTTAAAGAGACTCAGATAACAGGAAAGAAGGGAAGGAAGCTCAATAAAAAGAAGCCTAAGTTGGAAAATCTACAAGAAGTTAAGGAAACCAAATGGAAGACTTTGCAGATAGGATTCTCGCAGGAGGCAGGTTCGTAGGGTTTGAACCTCGCTGGAACGGCAGGTCCGCACAGATTTGGACTTTTCCCTGGTGAAGGTATATAACCGTTGGAGACATCCCGACCATTAAAATGATGCTCCATAACGGTTAGGGAATGCATTTATGTTTTTATATACTTCTTTTAGATGTTGAGAGCATGCCATAACAACTAGATTTACATTAATTGAAGCATTTAACTCTAGTTCATGTCTGTTGGGAGATCCATCACACCGCCCCGCTTATTTAACTTGTCGATCATGGAAATGGGACCAATTTTTGCTACCCATGACTGACTGAGCTAATTTAATTACTGTCCAAGTGTCAAACTGAGTTGCCTATCGTTATCTGAAAGTATACCCTGCCTGTCTATTTTTATATCCATTGTGTGTTAAAAACTAGAATGTTGGGCGAACCCAGCGACCTTAAGAAGTCTGTCGAGGTAGTTCTTAGGAAACTCATGGATGGCAGACCTGTATCCGAAGGTATTTAAGCATCATCGACTCGGGGATTGTAGGCTTCCCCTTCGACCGAACGTCGTTCCACCCGCATCANGGTTATAATATATGGTTATGGTGGTAACCATCGTAGCGTTGGCCGCATATAATATAACACATGACCATGGGCCAGGGCTTAGCCCTGGCTCGACCCACGCCCAAATGCACATTATAACAGTGTTAAATATAATATTTGGAACATATATAACAAGGAACATGTGTGGGTGCGCCGGTTGGGCAGCCTTTACCAAAGCTTTACCCTGCCCCCGGAGGTCACGGGGTTGACTCCTGCTGAGTGCAAAGGTTTTAACCAACAAGCAAGTGACATGTGGCGGACTTCGATTGAGCCACGTGTCGCATCCCCATACGCTGGCAATAAAACACGTCATATGCCATATGTCCAATAAATTTCTACCATGTCAGTGTACGGCCTGCCATGTCATCCATACGGTCTGCCACGTCATCGTCCGTACGGACTGTACAGTCAGCATCCCTTTCTTCCCTGTTTTCCATTTTGAACAGAACGTGATATCTCTCGCTCCCAATGTCTGTTTGAACCCAAATGAGTTGCGTTGGGTTCACAATGATGAGGCCTACACACTCGTCCGATTTGAAGTGATTCCGAGCACTTTGAATTTTTGAGCAAAATTTGATCCCCTGATCAAGGAAGGATAGGATTGTTTAAGGGAAAGATGATAACTTTATGTGGAAGAGTGACTATTGTACCTATTATTGTTCATGGAACATCGACTGAAGAAGAATTTGAAGTCATTAGGTTTGTTGAGGAAAACGCCCCTTTCCCACTTTTGTTAGGTAAGACTTGGATTGAGGAGAATCGGATCAAAAGGAAAGTAGAGGAAGAAGCTACTGAAAAGAAAAAGCAAGAATTAAGGTATTTCATAGCTAGGAAAATAGACCAACTAAGATGAGAACGAGAGGATAATTCGAAGCAATAGAGCAAAGTAACAATGCAGGAGGGACAGAAAGAAAAAGAATTAGCTATCAAGGTTGAAAGAATGCAAGAAGGCTTGAAGGACCTATCTATCCAAGAGAGAAGTGTGCCCACTCAGGAAGTGTTAAGAAAAGGGGCATTAACTTCAGAACCTTAAAGGGTACATCGACAATGCGAAGCCACTATGCTAGGGGAAGATACGAATAAAAATGGAAAGAGGATTCCAGAAATAGTTAAAGAGACTCAGATAACAAGAAAGAAGGGAAGGAAGCTCAATAAAAAGAAGCCTAAGTTGGAAAATCTACAAGAAGTTAAGGAAACCAAATGGAAGACTTCGCAGATAGGATTCTCATAGGAGGCAGGTTCGCAGGGTTTGAACCTCGCTGGAACGGCAGGTCCGCACAGATTTGGACTTTTCCCTGGTGAAGGTATATAACCGTTGGAGACGTCCCGACCATTACAATGATGCTCCATAACGGTTAGGGAATGCATTTATGTTTTTATATACTTCTTTTAGATGTTGAGAGCATGCCATAACAACTAGATTTACATTAATGGAAGCATTTAACTCTAGTTCCTATCTGTTGGGAGATCCATCACACCGCCCCGCTTATTTAACTTGTCGATCATGGAAATGGGACCAATTTTTGCTACCCATGACTGACTGAGCTAATTTAAGAACTGTCCAAGTGTCAAACTGAGTTGCCTATCTTTATCTGAAAGTATACCCTGCCTGTCTATTTTTCTATCCATTGTGTGTTAAAAACTAGAATGTCGGGCGAACCCAGCGACCTTAAGAAGTCTGTCGAGGTAGTTCTTAGGAAACTCATGGATGACAGACCTGTATCCGAAGGTATTTAAGCATCATCGACTCGGGGATTGTAGGCTTCCCCTTCGACCAAACGTCGTTCCACCCGCATCAACCCTATAATTGAAAAAAGAAGCAAGCACCGCAGTGATCTAGCTAACGCGAAGCAGATCCCATCGATATTGCATGAGTATATTCCGCCTCTGGTCGGTGTTGTTAACCACGATAGTATCCCTTGCTATTTCGAGTACTCTATGTTAATTGCATACATTTCGAAAGGAATTCGCATAGTAGGGAGTCAGTTAGGGCAGATCTTGTTGTTGAAGCACAGTGACTTCAACTTAGGAGACCGGAAGAACTATGCCATGCTAGCACCTCACTGTTACTTAATGAAGAAAACTGGAAAGAAACCTCGCCTCATCTCGCAGCCATGGATCAAGGGGTTGGTGAAGTCAACCATATTAAATGTAATGAATATTTTGCATTTTGTCCACCACCAGGAGGTTAACGCTTGCGTTAAAATCCTTTTGTCATGCTATCATGGTGGATATCTATGGCTTGATAGAAGAATTACTATGGATCCCGTGTTAATCCATCGGATCACAGGTTTAAGTTTGAAGGGTCTTGACCCACAACAGTTCTAACCAGGGAAGAAATCAGACCATTCTTTAGTACAGTGCATCAAAGAGGCCTATGGAGAGGTAGAAAAGGGGAAGAGAGGTTACAAGGTAGCCTCCATACAGGATGGTGCAGTGTGCCTTTCTTGTTAACTCTTATCTAGAAAGATAGTGAGAAAGAACTACCCCACACAGGTCACTGGGTCCATGGTGGACCTCACAAGAAAGTGTGTGGAGGGCATGCAGATGAACTAGGCGAACTACCTCGTCAACGAGCTAGAAAAATATTGTCGCAAAGCCCAGGACTTAGGATATGAGTTCCACTGCAGTTGGTTGGTCATCCTGGTTGCATTTGTGGATTGGCAAATGCTTGAAGGAGATACTTTCCCAGAGATTGAACCTACGAAGCCGTTGGCCTCTTAGTTTTCCAACTTGTGGTATACCAATGACATGACGAAGCAGTGGCAGTCTAATGTCGTGTTTCACAGATATTATCAGTAGTTGAAAGTCACCATTGAATAATTCCCTCGTATGACACTGTGTACCCTGTATCAATACCGACCCATAGTGAAGTTTCACGTTGATCCCCACTTCATTTACAGCACTTCACGAAGAGATGAGCACCAGGAAATATTGTAGTCATACTATAAGCTCACGGATGAAGATATGGAGTAGATTATAAAGGAATGGCCAAAATAATTTATTGTACCTGTCATCGATGCATAGTCATCTGACACTGATACTATACGAAGCTCGATAGTTACGTGAGTTGAACATGTTAGACATTCCAATGGGATGAAAAAGAAGAGGAAACGCAAAGAGCAGGTTTAATTCTAGGACATAGAGAGTGATGAAGAGGAAGAAGAGAAAACTTATGGAGATATTGGGTCTAGCTTGCCAGGAGGAGGAGAATACAAAGCAGAAGGACAGGGAGGAGGAGATGAAGAAGAATAAGAGCAAGGGGGAGACGAAGCTACACCACCTGAATATCCCCCTGTTGTGATAGTGACCCCACAAAAGAGGAAAGTTACTCTGAATAAACCTCCAGCAAGGAATAAAATGCATGCCAATAAGCCAGAGTTGAAAGCCACTCTCACTGACGATGACATTAGTCTGGTCTACGGAGCTATGGAGGATGCCTCTAAAGAAATGTTTCAGAGATAAGAAGAGAAACAAGCGGACTTATATGAAAGGATTGAGAGAGAGATGAAGGAAGTACAATGATTTGTTCGCTTGGTCCACGCGGTGCCTACTGCACGGTCTGCGTCTTCCTCATCATAGACTGTAGACTTGGAGGATGAACCAACTTCACAGGGTGAACCAGGGATTTGGATCACCCTCCCCCAGTATAGCATCAAGTTTCCCACCCCCGCAAAACTATAATCTAGTCCCAACTTGGATGTTGAGGTTAAAATTAAAGTAATACCTCAAGGACAGCATGAAGTATTGGAGGCAAGTTTGAAGGCATACAGAAAGGAACAGACAAAAATAATCGAGGAAAGAGGAACCTAGATAAGAAGGCTTGTTGATGAAATAGAATCTCGGTGGTTCAAGAGAGCTTAGGAAGAGAAGGAGAAGGATACATAAGCCTTTCAAAAGGAGAAAGATGAAGTCCTAGTACAATTATGAGTAGCGCAGGACAGTGTAACTGCCTATGAAAGCGAGAAAGCAGAGTTTCAGGCAAAGATTCAGGAGGAAAAGAAAGTTGGAAAAGCCCAGCTACAGAAGGAAAAAGAGCAGTTGCTCACAGAGTATGTCATGGTCAAAGAAGTAGTAAGAAAAGTGTGTCACATTGTGCCAGGCTTGGTACAGGAGGAGAAAGATCATGTCGAATCTCAAGTAGAGAAGCTCGCAGATACCCTCCAATAGTTTCAAGCTAGCATAGCTGAACTGGAGGCATGAACAATGTCGAGCACCCCACAAGAGGTGCGTGACCAGAGGGAGGAGTCCGCCAAAAACACAGTAGCAAGTATAAAATCCCTTGCCTTGGCATGTAAACAGTTGAGTGACAGAAGCTCCCAGACATATAAATGCCTCATCGAGGATCCAAAGTTAAAGAAGCTAGAGGCTCAGTTACAAAAGGTGCAACAGCAAGAATTTTCATTGCAGATTCAAATGAAGTTGCTCACAGTAGTGGAAAGGACAAAGAGATCCCAGGAGAAGCACACAGTATAGCAGCAAATCACTACCCTCCATGGTAAGGTGATGGAATAAAAACAGAAGTTACAACCTGTGCAGGACAAATCTTGCAAGGTGTTCAAGGAGATCGATAGCCAAGTTTCAAAGTTATATCAAGTAGTCACAGCAGTTAAAAGCACCTGGAAGGGCATGTTACAGAGAAGATGGTTCAGGAACACATTAAGCAAATGGATCATCAAAGGTAGTAAGTTGAGGCAGCTCGAGTTAAGCTCGATTATATTGAAGCAGCATTGTCCAGACCTGAGTGACTCGAGACGAGTCATAGGTGAGTGTTGGGGGCATGTTAGCCCTCGACCAAATTTTGGGGAAACTTTGGTCAGTTTTGGAGGTTTTGTCCCACTTTTGGACTTCGACACATTGGTCAAAATAGGAGCGCCCAGGCGGAGATGAGATCACATATCTCACCTATTTTGAGGGCTATGTGGACCTAGTAAGGGTTCCTCTGAGTTTTGTAACAGGTTTATGGGATGTCGGCCCATGGGTTTTCCCCATGTTTAGGCCTTATTGTAAGAGTTTGCAAAGTATAAATAAATAGGAATGTAGTGTAGAAGCAAGTAGTTCTGTGTGAAAAGGAATGTATGCNTCAGTTAGGGCAGATCTTGTTGTTGAAGCACAGTGACTTCAACTTAGGAGACCGGAAGAACTATGCCATGCTAGCACCTCACTGTTACTTAATGAAGAAAACTGGAAAGAAACCTTGCCTCATCTCGCAGCCATGGATCAAGGGGTTGGTGAAGTCAACCATATTAAATGTAATGAATATTTTTCATTTTGTCCGCCACCAGGAGGTTAACGCTTGCGTTAAAATCCTTTTGTCATGCTATCATGGTGGATATCTATGGCTTGATAGAAGAATTACTATGGATCCCGCGTTAATCCATCGGATCACAGGTTTAAGTTTGAAGGGTCTTGACCCACAACAGTTCTACCCAGGGAAGAAATCAGACCATTCTTTAGTACAGCGCATCAAAGAGGCCTATGGAGAGGTAGAAAAGGGGAAGAGAGGTTACAAGGTAGCCTCCATACAGGATGGTGCAGTGTGCCTTTCTTGTTAACTCTTAGCTAGAAAGATAGTGAGAAAGAACTACCCCACACAGGTCACCGGGTCCATGGTGGACCTCACAGGAAAGTGTGTGGAGGGCATGCAGATGAACTAGGCGAACTACCTCATCAACGAGTTAGAAAAATATTGTCGCAAAGCCCAAGAATTAGGATATGAGTTCCACTGCAGTTGGTTGGTCATCCTGGTTGCATTTGTGGATTGGCAAATGCTTGAAGGAGATACTTTCCCAGAGATTGAACCTACGAAGCCCCTGGCCTCTTAGTTTTCCAACTTGTGGTATACCAATGACATGACGAAGCAGTGGCAGTCTAATGTCGTGTTTCACAGATATTATCAGTAGTTGAAAGTCACCATTGAATCATTCCCTCGTATGACACTGTGTACCCTGTATCAATACCGACCCATAGTGAAGTTTCACGTTGATCCCCACTTCATTTACATCACTGCACGAAGAGATGAGCACCAGGAAATATTGTAGTCATACTATAAGCTCATGGATGAAGATATGGAGTATATTATAAAGGAATGGCCAAAATAATTTATTGTACCTGTCATCAATGCATAGTCATCTGACACTGATACTATACGAAGCTCGATAGTTACGTGAGTTGAACATGTTAGACATTCCAATGGGATGAAAAAGAAGAGGAAACGCAAAGAGTAGGTTGAATTCTAGGACATAGAGAGTGATGAAGAGGAAGAAGAGAAAACTTATGGAGATATTGGGTCTAGCTTGCCAGGAGGAGGAGAATACAAAGCAGAAGGACAAGGAGGAAGAGAAGTTGAAGTAGAAGGACAGGGAGGAGGAGATGAAGAAGAATAAGAGCAAGGGGGAGACGAAGCTACACCACCTGAATATCCCCCTGTTGTGATAGTGACCCCACAAAAGAGGAAAGTTACTCTGAATAAACCTCCAGCAAGGAATAAAATGCATGCCAATAAGCCAGAGTTGAAAGCCACTCTCACTGACGATGACATTAGTCTGGTCTACGGAGCTATGGAGGATGCCTCTAAAGAAATGTTTCAGAGATAAGAAGAGAAACAAGCGGACTTATATGAAAGGATTGAGAGAGAGATGAAGGAAGTACAATGATTTGTTCGCTTGGTCCACGCGGTGCCTACTGCACGGTCTGCGTCTTCCTCATCATAGACTGTAGACTTGGAGGATGAACCAACTTCACAGGGTGAACCAGGGATTTGGATCACCCTCCCCCAGTATAGCATCAAGTTTCCCACCCCCGCAAAACTATAATCTAGTCCCAACTTGGATGTTGAGGTTAAAATTAAAGTAATACCTCAAGGACAGCATGAAGTATTGGAGGCAAGTTTGAAGGCATACAGAAAGGAACAGACAAAAATAATCGAGGAAAGAGGAACCTAGATAAGAAGGCTTGTTGATGAAATAGAATCTCGGTGGTTCAAGAGAGCTTAGGAAGAGAAGGAGAAGGATACATAAGCCTTTCAAAAGGAGAAAGATGAAGTCCTAGTACAATTATGAGTAGCGCAGGACAGTGTAACTGCCTATGAAAGCGAGAAAGCAGAGTTTCAGGCAAAGATTCAGGAGGAAAAGAAAGTTGGAAAAGCCCAGCTACAGAAGGAAAAAGAGCAGTTGCTCACAGAGTATGTCATGGTCAAAGAAGTAGTAAGAAAAGTGTGTCACATTGTGCCAGGCTTGGTACAGGAGGAGAAAGATCATGTCGAATCTCAAGTAGAGAAGCTCGCAGATACCCTCCAATAGTTTCAAGCTAGCATAGCTGAACTGGAGGCATGAACAATGTCGAGCACCCCACAAGAGGTGCGTGACCAGAGGGAGGAGTCCGCCAAAAACACAGTAGCAAGTATAAAATCCCTTGCCTTGGCATGTAAACAGTTGAGTGACAGAAGCTCCCAGACATATAAATGCCTCATCGAGGATCCAAAGTTAAAGAAGCTAGAGGCTCAGTTACAAAAGGTGCAACAGCAAGAATTTTCATTGCAGATTCAAATGAAGTTGCTCACAGTAGTGGAAAGGACAAAGAGATCCCAGGAGAAGCACACAGTATAGCAGCAAATCACTACCCTCCATGGTAAGGTGATGGAATAAAAACAGAAGTTACAACCTGTGCAGGACAAATCTTGCAAGGTGTTCAAGGAGATCGATAGCCAAGTTTCAAAGTTATATCAAGTAGTCACAGCAGTTAAAAGCACCTGGAAGGGCATGTTACAGAGAAGATGGTTCAGGAACACATTAAGCAAATGGATCATCAAAGGTAGTAAGTTGAGGCAGCTCGAGTTAAGCTCGATTATATTGAAGCAGCATTGTCCAGACCTGAGTGACTCGAGACGAGTCATAGGTGAGTGTTGGGGGCATGTTAGCCCTCGACCAAATTTTGGGGAAACTTTGGTCAGTTTTGGAGGTTTTGTCCCACTTTTGGACTTCGACACATTGGTCAAAATAGGAGCGCCCAGGCGGAGATGAGATCACATATCTCACCTATTTTGAGGGCTATGTGGACCTAGTAAGGGTTCCTCTGAGTTTTGTAACAGGTTTATGGGATGTCGGCCCATGGGTTTTCCCCATGTTTAGGCCTTATTGTAAGAGTTTGCAAAGTATAAATAAATAGGAATGTAGTGTAGAAGCAAGTAGTTCTGTGTGAAAAGGAATGTATGCRGTCGAGGCTTTKTGCTCGACTGTGATTTTGTATAAGGTGCTAAGTGTCATGATAAGAGATTTTSGCTCTGTACATTTGACCTAGTTTTGGAAGGTAAAKAAGGAGGATCTAGTGCTTAGTGTGAAGATCTCTTGTCTTGTGYGAAGTTYGACACTGTGGATWAGTGCACARGAGTGACTGGATGTAAGATTTTGGMAAATAATAAAGAGGTGAAGCAGTTTGTGGACGTAGCCCCACCCTGGGGTGAACCACGTATATCTGGTGTCTCATGGTTTTCTTTGTGCAATGTCATTTTTGTTATGCATTTGCTTMGTGCTTTGATTATGATGTGTAATGAATATAYATTTTGTTGCTTAAGTACTTTACTTATGTTAGAGGGTAAATGAATGTTAGATTTATCTCACAGTGTTAAGTGCTCAGGGTGCATAATCACTTGTTGTTACTGTGCTTTTGTATCTTTGATTAGGATCTGCAGTGTTAATGAGGTTAATAAACTAATGCATGTTCACTTCCTAAGCATTAACAGAATATTCTACGAAGTGATCTTATCACATAATCGTGTCCCAGCCTGGTTATAGACATATGCATCCTGTAACCCCCCTGCTTCTACCTCGAGTGAGACTTTTCCTTCTTTGCAGGTGTTGTCGAAAGGGCCAGTAGTCGGGGTTTTGTTGGTTCATTGTTAAGCGTTGAACCCTGGGTCTACCCCTGTGCCAACAGGCTCCTATTCTTTTGTCTGGGCATCACGAAAATCCTCAGCCCACCGAGGTATATGTGGTTGACCACTGTATTCTAGGATCTCGATTAGTCGGTGGATGAATTGTGATCAAGAACGTGAGGGATTTGGCATTGAGATCAATTATATTTGCCATTACCAACTTGGAAGGTAGTACGAGTGCTCACCTAGCTTCAAAATCTCATATTTCATACACTCTACAATGTGTGGAGCCTAGATTATTTAACTGGAGTGCAAGGTTCCTTCGGAATGTGAAGGAACATATCACAAACTGCAGGATCGAAAGGCAGAATAAATTTGGATACGTCTCTTTCTTAGTTTCATTATTTTTAGAGATAATACCCCAGATGCAGCCACAGTTTACATTGATCGCACGACCAGCGACCGAGCCACGTATGGAAAGATGGACTAGTTTGTCCCCGAGATTGGGGAACGAGGCCTCAACATTCAAGTTTACAGCTGATTTCTTCGCTTGGTGGAGAAGGAAGTTGATTGTTATTGAGGATTTTCCATATGTCGGAGTGGATTTTCGGGGTAGTGTAGAGTTAGTTCTCCCAGAGGGAATTGTCTGGGATGTGTCAGGTA
>JZKD02S1386203.1:0-11369 GCA_000966675.3 Picea glauca
ACTTAAATGTTCAAGTACAAGATGATTCAAAATGAAAATGTCTCCTTGGTATATATAGGAGACTAGGAGGTATAATTACAACTAATGGCCTAAAACCTACATAAATAAAATAACACTACTAATATAATATGCCCCAATTAAGGGGTAATAAGCCAATATTAGGGATTAACAGGTTTAGTCTTGTATGGGCCCTTCAATGTATGATTGTTTAACAAGTCCAGAGAAGGTAAACTTGGTGGTTTTTCATATTTAGAGAGTCTGAAAAAAACTTAAAGATGACTCCAATGTTGTCCTTTTTCGTAATGTTAGTCTCACGAGGCCAAAAAAGAGATAAATTATCACTCGAAAGATTCCCTTTCAAACCTTTTAACGAGTGGGAAAGGAAGATCACTCGACAATATTTTCACATTTAGACAATCTGAAAAGAGTTTAAAGAAGACTCTATGGGGTTCCTTTTTTGTATAACCTTTACGAGTCCAAAAAAGTGATAAAAGTCTACTCGGTTACATTCTCATGTTTTTTCGAGCATGAGAAAGAACAAAGACTAAGCTCGATACTCTGCCCCCAGCTTGAAATCTAGTGGATTAACTTCAGAATGATCATCAAAGGCTAGAGACATGCCCCCCCAAGCTTCAATTCATTCACCAACTATCATAAGTTTAAAGGTGGATACATGTGGATGAAAAGAAGGTTCAAATATGAGAACTAACGAAAGACTCGAATCGACATCTATGAGATCTGACGAAAGACTCAACCTGACAGGAGAGGTGATTGTTTCATTTTTTAATGAGCTTGACAAAGGAAAAGAACTATGCTCAAGGCTCTGGGTTCAATCCCCAGATTTTTGTTTCATTTTTTAACGAGCTTGCTACAGAAAAGAAAAACTATGCTTATGGCCTCTGTTTCATTTTTTAACGAGCTTTCTATAGAGAGGAGAAACTATGATAGTGGCCTCTTTTTAATTTTTTAATGAAATTTCCACAGAATCGAAACTATTCTCGTGACCTCTCCTTGATCATGGCTTCGAAGATGATAACGCTCTGGAAGGACACCATGTCAAGGGATGAAACTTGGTCATGGCTTCCAAGATATTTTCACTGGATGGAAGAACAATGCTCTAGAAGGAACACATGTCAAGGTCTATGATAGGGGTAAGGAGATCAGGCTCCAATAGCCCTACCGAAGAGACCACCATGTCAACTACTAGATCTAAATCATCAGAAGTTGAATTCATGGGAGACAATGGAAAATCAACATCAGGAGGGAAGATAGAGTGTATATCTTCCCGAATTTCTTCAGAAGGGGGAATAAAAGAGGATCGATGATGGTTATCATCCCGAGGTAGCTCGTCAATGCTCAGCATTTCCCTAATAGATTCATCAAAGGGGAAAATTGGGGAAATGTATTCGATGGCAGACGATAAGGAATTTAACCACGATGGCATCGAGTAACTGTCAGGTGCCAAGAGATGTTGGTCATCTCAAGAGGGAGAAGCGGATTGGATAGAAACATATGATGTTTCGGATAGACTAGGTACAATCCAAGGGTCAGATGATTCCAAAGATTGATAAGCCATGGTCTAAATCATATCAATGATGGAAATATGATGTGTAGTCGGTGGAAGTGGTGTAGGGAAGGTACACATAAGGCTATAATCTTTCAATAATCCAACACCAACGCTTTCATACGTGATCTTGTGATCTCCCAAAAATGGAATATTGTTGGTATCGGGAGCGCGAGCGTCGGGTGTACAGAAATCTAACTCATCGATAGTAACAATTTTTCCCTGATGATGAAATTGTACACATCGAAACACCGACGAGGCAATGAAATTCATAGAATAAAACCAACTTCTTCCAAGTAATAAGTTGTAATCAAGGGGAGCATCGACCACCTCGACATCAACAGTGACGATTTTTTCGACCAACTGGTCAGGAAGGGACTATAAAATCCCATGGGGATGAAAACCTCGCCCATTGAATGCGCGTAACATCATTGGGGATTTGTTAAGTGCGGGAGATTTTAAACTTTTCCAACATGCTAAATACATGACACAAGTAGAGGCTCCCTCATCCAATATGGTTCGGTAAATTTTTTGATTGTGAACAACAACATCAATTTGGAAAGCAAGTTGATGTGAGAGTCTAGATGTATAATCGTCTAAGTTAAACATGATATTGTTGAAATACTCAGGATCAATAGCGCCAATAGCAGCCAAGAGTGTTATACATTGACTAGGGCAGTGTTGTATAACTTCTAACACAGACATAGCACACAGTGCTTGAGCCAAATCTTCAACAATGTTGTAATTTTGGGCGACACGTGAACTAGGATTAAAGGTATATTTACGGATAGTTCTCTTAGGACGGCATAATATAGAGTCGAATGAAGGTTTCTCAATCTGAAGTGGTCTAGATGGAGGACTAACAGATGGAGAACTAACAGAGGATGTTTATGGATCTGGTAAAGAACCGTTAGTGACCTTGGCTTTGTCAGGTTTAGCTGGTGTGTCGTACGTCTTAGAGCGAGTGGTCAAATTAATCCGATTAAACATATAAATATGGGCACTTTTCGAGGCCTCATCATGAGGATGGATAGAACTGCCCCCCGAAGAATGGGTTTGAGCAACCATGGATTGCTGCTGTGGAAAAGGCTGAGTAAGCACAATGGGTTGTGAATTTCCGTGGAAATGTTTAGCCACTTCATCATGATGTGGAGAGTCTCAAGTGTAGTGATCGTCACCACAAATGATACATGGTAATTTCAGTTTTTGTTGTGGTTTCTTTTCGGTAGCATATGTTTTATATTGATTTTTTGGTTTTTCATTGTTATTAGTATTTTTTGATTTTTTTTTGCTTTCTTTTTACCTCTGGATTGTTGTGAAGGGGCAGATTGAACTGCATTCACCTCAGAGATCTGAGTTTCAGGGGAGGTAGAGGAGAGTGCAGTCGACTGGGAAGTAGATTGAGTTCTGACGGAACCGATAACAACGTCCGCATGAGATAAGGATGACGAATTTGATGGGTCGGCATTAGCTCGAGCATCATTCAGAAGAAACTCATACAAAGTACCAGATTGTGAATAAACCAAATCTAAGTACTGAGCCTGAGAAACGGTTTCTTCCTCGGTGACTACGCCACCCATAGCAACATCACGAGCGATCGAGGGTAAAAGTGATTTAGTAAACCACTCCGCCAATAATTGGTCAGGAATGATTGCTTTGATCATCCTTCATCATCGTCTCCACTCATGAATATGGTCAGAGATATGCATGGAGTCAGTTTGACGAAGGGAGGTCAACAGTACCCGTCTCCTAGTGAATAGGTAGTTGAAAGTGTGTGAGGAAAGACATGGCAAGGGAGTTGAAATCATGAAAAGAAGCATGTGGTAGGTCAATATACCACTTTGCTGCAGAGCCCGTAAGTGTTCGTTGGAAAAGACGCAAACGTATAGAATCATCCATGAGGAAGTTTGATGAACACCACAAATGGAAATTCATCACATGGTTATTTGGATCTTCTCCAGGTTTTCTGTCAAATTTCGGAATATCAGAAGGAAGTTTAGCTGGAATAACTGGCCAAACCGATGAATGAAAAATAAGATCATTGGTTAACCGAGACAAGTTTGGGATATCCATAATCGCAAGGAAAGGTAGTTTTTGGTTAAGAAGATGATATTGGTGTGTCATAGGAACATCAATAGGACCATAAACTAGGTTAGGTGGATAATTGTAACCAGTAGGTCCTCCTACATACAGTTGTTGTTAACCAGGATAAGTAGGATTCGATGATGGTTGAGAAACATTTGCATAACCCGGTGGGTTATGAACATTATAATCGAGGTGATTTTCTTTTCCATAAGGAGGATAAACATTTTTCCCTTGAGGAGGGTGAGAAGTAGATCCCAGAGGTGGATACACATTAGGCCCGTGGGGAGGATAAGATTGTTGTCCTTGAGGACTCCAGGTGGTGTTTGGGACGCCCGGATAAGGTTGTCCATAAGATGGTCCGAAAGGAACGGGATTTAATACTCCTCCTTGTGGGTTATGATATGAGTTCCCCCCAACGTGGGGTTGTGTAAATGTGCCTCCCGAAGATACTCCCCAGGATTGTGAAGGGTTTCCAGCAAATGAAGGTTTCCCCCCTTCCAACTAGGGATTAAAGACCATGGTAAGACTGGCAAAGGGAGGTTTCCCTCCAGGAGGAACATGAAAAGGGGGTTGTCCCCTGGGAGGGGTAGGCCCTCCATAGGATGGTGGTCTTCCAAGAGGGATAGGTCGCTAGATGGTGGTTTCCCTCCAGTTGATGGTATTTGGTTGGAAAGGGTCTGCATTCTCTGGTGCAAAGATGTCCTAGCAAGATCGTGCGGAACGTGTGGAGTTGTAGAGTGAAATTTTGTAAAAGTGGGGGTAGGGATCGAAGTGCTTTTGGAATGAGTAAAGGTGATGAGTGCAGCATTAATATGGACTTGTGCTGACATAGCAGTAGGGTTAATGACCTGATCGATGGGGTGATTCATAGTTTGACTGGATGGTCCTATTTCAACAGGAGGGTCATGAGGATTAAAGGGTTGTCGAATGGATTCAAAATTCTCATAAAGATCGCATCCTGGTGAAGTCCTCCATACAGAACGAGAAGGTGTGGGATTTTTATCTACTGCAATGGTAGGACGAATAGGAGTCCTATACTCATTACCAAATATTGGTTTTGTGGATCCCATATATGTTTCGGTAAATGCTCTCTCGGGTAACTGTGGAACCTCTTCGTCTATGAAGTTCCCAAGGGAATCTAAACGAAGAAAAAGTGGTTCGAGAGAGGTTTCTGACACAGATGTAGTGCAAGGAGTGGGATTCTCAACCATAACCAAAGCACCTTCTAGATTGTCTAACAGAAGAGTAACAACACTCCCAGCGTCAGATTGATTTTCTACCTCTCCATGGTAGTTGTCTTCTAGAGGGTTAGGAGTTAAGGGTTGGTAGCCTTCTGGGGGCATCCCTTGCATCCTACGCGATTGGCGAAGACCTTCATCGTCTACAGGCTCAATTTTGGAGAATAATAGAACACGTTAAAAACCTAGGGCCAACTAATGAAAAGAAACAACATACGCTAATAAAATCTAGGAATCAAAACTAAGAAAACAAAACTTCTCTCGATGATCGTACTAGTTGGTGATGAAATCCAATGTCACGTGATCAAGTCAAGAAGGGGCTAGGATATGGTGGAACAGTTACAATGGAGACCTGCTTAACGAACTTTCACCTTGGTGCAAACTTCCACATAGTAATTGTGGATTTACCCTCCAAGGAGCCTGAGTGAGTTTAACTAATGTATGTTCCGGGTACAGTGAGACTTCCCTTCACTATCACCTCATGTAAGTACCTAAATACTATGGCAAATAAGGACACTAACTCGCAGTCATCCCCTAGGCGGGTACAGTCGACAGTCTGATCCGAAAGGATGGGTAGGATAACAAGTCTGAAATCAACTCGAGAGGCTCCCACACATAATCGTGGGTATACCCTCAAGTGACCCCCAATATACGATTTGACCACTACAAATAGTTGAACCACGGAGGGATAATCCCTGTAATTCTCCCGAATGTGATCTCGTGCGTAACCCCTGTGTGAGAGGGGGATCCCAGAAAGACTATACGACAATTGGATTTTCTCTCCCTATCTCAGGATGCTAATGTTTGTCTTGAAAACTTTGGAGAGTTGTACTCACAGCCTAATCCAAAGTGCTAATCCTAGTCTATTGTTGGTGGAAGATCCTAAAAACAAAATGTTCTAGATAATTTTTAATTAGCGTTAATTTTACAGTTGTTCTTTACCCAAGGGTGTATGACAATGAAATTGATGGTATTATGACTCAATTCCCAAAAAATGCATAAGAAATGATAAGAAGTCCTTTCTTTCAATGAATGCCTATTTCAGGAAAAGAGAAAGAGTTGTTCATACTATCAAACACTAAGATGCAATGTCCTCAATCAATTTGTTTCTCAATCAAATCTAATGTAATGCTAAAAAAATTCATAAATGCCTTTTAATATTCAAACCAATCACTAAAATATGTCCTTTTTTATATATGTGAATGATAATCAGATGTAAAACTTCTAATGTCAATTAGACTTCAGGATTAAAAAACCAGAAGCAAACTTCACACAAACAAAAATACACTCTTGTCGTGAATAAACAAGAAAGACAAAGATAACCAAATTTTCAAACGAGAAACAAAAACCTCAAACAAAAGAGAAATGATGGAAAACTGACCTCAAAGATCAAATGGAAAGGTTCACAGACCTTTGGATTTCCTCACAAAAGCTTCCACTCAGTTAGATAAATGAGAAGAAAACAGGAAGTTAACTCTAGATCAGCAAAGACAAAGAGTGACTTCAAGGAAACGAAAGAAAATGTCAAATTTCCAAACAAAAGAGGATCAATTCTTAGAAAACAGGGTGTTGAAGGCCAAGACCAAGATGTAATGAGAGTATGAGACTCTGAGCAAGTGCAAAAAAAAAAAACTGAACCCAGAGAATGAAAACATAGAGGATTTCTCATAGAAAAGGGGTAGCGCTCTAGTGTAAAGGGCACCAAAGTGTTCCAACGCTCTGTGTAAGACCACCATGGAGTGTTGACACCCTGATAGCAAGGGCAGGGGAGCGCTATGCTTCAAAAGTTCATAAAAATGCCTAGAAACTCAAAAAATCAAGCAGACTCAGTCAATCAAATTACATATGATGAAATCAACAGCCAATCAATCATGTATAAGAATCAAAGAGACGGTGTGGAGAAGGTCAAATGAGTGGGAAAAGGGCCAAAACAAGATCTAGGAAAGGAAACAAAAATCAGAGCTCCTCCCCAGTGGAGTCGCCAATTTCTGTTACAGGTGAATCCTCTTCTGGACAAGCGAATTCCCTCTTGGTCTCTAGACTCCTAAGGCCAAGACAGAAAAGTTCTTAATGTGGAAACTGACATTCCTTTAGATCTAATCGAGGTAATATACGAGGAAAGAGAAGAAAGATATGTACCTTGTTAACGACGTTTG
This sequence comes from Picea glauca, assembly GCA_000966675.3. Classification (NCBI taxonomy): domain Eukaryota; kingdom Viridiplantae; phylum Streptophyta; class Pinopsida; order Pinales; family Pinaceae; genus Picea; species Picea glauca. The sequence goes on from JZKD02S1386203.1 coordinate 7,044, forward strand.
TCCTTTTGAAATCCAAGCTAAGCTTCGATCTTGAGCTCCCTGATAGGTCCTGTAGAACAAACGAGGATACAATGGACTTTCTATTCTACTGGGATTATCTCAAACATAGATCTATCTATTGAAGAAAAACTCATGTGGAACCAAACATAAGTTTGAAAGAAACAGGCCAAGCATTGATATATTAATATGAACAAGTAAAAGAACTTACAATCCTTTGATGAAGGTGCAACAGCTTCTTCCAGTTCTCCTTGTACAACCCCTTTGCTCAAGTATTCTACATTGATTTCTTTGATGTCATCTTACTTATGGGATCATAAGTTTGGTGTAATTCTCAATCTCCGTCCATTCTCTCAATACCACTTATAGGATCATAAGTTTGGTATCTCTATCTCTTGTCATGTCTCTTTCACCATGAGAAGGCATCCTTATATAATCTTGGAGAGGCCCAACCACTTGAAAGATCTTTGGGATAAGTTTAGGATTCCTCTCCTTTAGTTTTGGATCTTCCCTAAGATCATGCCTTGAAATCATATTCGAATGCAACCAACTTCAGACATTGAGGGGATTCTTCTCTGATTTATCTCAACAAACCAAAATTCACTTAGGAAGGGTAGTGCTCCCCCAAAAGGGTTCAAAAAGCGTTTCAATTCTCCCCCAAAGAAGGCTAGGGAGTGTCGGCGCTCCCTGATAGTGGGTAGGGGAGCGTTGCCTTCCAAAAATCATTTTTAAGTATTTTTTTCAATGGCAAAGGCTTGTACTCCTTGTCAAGTGATTTATCCTCTTCAAAACCAGTCTTTGAGATGTCTTAAGTTTCATTATGATGTCGTTAGAGTCACGACATAAAAAAGATGGTAGTATGATGTTTGTGACACTTGTGGTCAAGATGAGACATTTGCGGACAAGATGGGACACTTACAACACTTGTAATGACAACACTTGCAACACTATTGAAGTGATTAATTTTGATGTGTAAAAGAGATGAAGAACATAAGCTGGACAGAGAAGAAATGGTGAAAAAAACAGACTTTACGAGAACTGAAGCGCAAGAATATGCGATCAGGAAGACACTGATGTAGGAAGAACAGAGAGGTGTAGCAGAACAGTGATAAGACAGGTAAGCCATTGATAAATATTGTATCACTATAATAAATTTCAGCAAGCAAAGATTTATATTTAAGGGTGGTAGGGTGGCTCTAGGGAGAACTGTTGTTCTCAGAGTTTCAAGTGGGTGATTGAACATAGGGAGTTGTAGCTTCCATTTGGTTACAGCCAGAAAAACCAGGGTGGTAGGGTGGTGCAAGGGAGAACCATTGTTCTTTGTTATACAGGTTGGTGCCTGTGTGACTGGAAGTTGGTGATTCCATCCAGTTGGTGTTGGAACACTCAGGAAGTTGGTGCTTCCATCCAATTGGTGCTGGAACACTCATGGAATTGGTGCTTCATGCTAGTGGGTGCTAGAGAAACCAGAGAGTTGGTGCTCTAAGCAAGTTGTAGCTTGTAAAACAGAGGTGGTAGCCTCACATTGATTTGGTGCTCAAATATATATGATTTATAGAACATAAAAGATTGCCTATCATTCTAAGAAGAAGGGGCTTTCTCCCTTTATGGGTTTCCTTGGGAATATCTGCTTCTGTATACTTCATGTGTGTGATTGATGTTGAATACTCTATTGCATATTTCCCTGAATTATTGTAATCATCATTGAGTGTTATGTAATGAGTTTAAAATGGGCATAATTGTTTAAGCACGGTGACAACTGATTCACCCCCCCTCTCAGTTGTCTGACAATTGGTAACAAAGCACGTTCCTTTTATCTAAGGGTAGATCCTAGAGCTCAAACATGACTATCCATGAAGGAACTTCAACCAATAAGGCCCCCTGTTCAATGGAACAAACTTTTCCTTCTGGAAAGTTAGGATGAGAACCTACATAATGGATTTAGGTACAGATGTTTGGGATGTGGTAGAGACTGGTTATGTGAAGCCAATTGTACTAGCTTCTAAGGATGAAAAACTAGAATTCARCTTCAATCCTAAGGCTATGAATGTTATTCTGAGTGGGCTTGCAGAAGTAGAATTTGTAAAAGTTATGCACTTAGAATCTGCCAAAGAAATGTGGGACAAACTCATTAGCARTTATGAAGGTAATGAGAAGGTAAAGGATGCCAAGCTTCAAGACTACAGATTACAGTTTGAACAAATAAAKATGAAAGAGGATGAAACTGTTGGGAAATACTTTCTGAGACTTGAAGAACTAGTAAATTCAATGAAAGGACTTGGTGAAAAAATTGAGGAAGCCTCTTTAGTTCAGAAATTTTTTAGATCTCTGCCAGATAGGTTCAACCCAAAGGTCTCTACTATAGAAGAACTTAATGATCTGAAAGTTTTGTCTATTGACCAACTCCTAGGAACTTTGTTTGCTTATGAAATGAGGATAGGTAAAGATAAACCCACCTCTAGAGAAACATCATTTAAAGTAGATAAGAATGAGGATTCTAAGCCTGATGAAATTGAAGCGAAATTTCTGAGAAGACTAAAGAAAGGATCAGACAAGTTGCCCTTCAAATGATTTAACTATGGAAATATAGGTTACTTTTCATCTAAGTGTCCACACAAGAAGAAGGACTAGAACGTTGAAGGTGAAGAGAAGTACAAATCCAAGAGATTTGGTAAAAAGAAAATTTTATGTGTAAACAATGATGACCCTTCAGGAGACACAGATAGTGATTCTTCTTGTGAAGATAAGGTTAATGATTTTATGCTTATGGCCAAAGAGGATTATGATAATAAAATAACAGGAAGTGATGTTAATGATGAAGAATTTGTGGTTGACTTGGAAGGAGAACTGAAAAGTTCCCTAGAAGAAATTGCTAGACTCGGATTTAAGAAGAAAACGAAAAAACAATTGTTGATACAGTTCAAGAAATACAGTAAAAAACCTGATGAAGACTTTGCCCTACTAAAAGTGGAATTAGAAGAGGAAAATAAAATAGAGTACATTCTAAAATCCTAGTTATCAGAGAATAAGGCAAGATGTGAATCCTTGGAAGAAGAGGTAGTAAAAACCAGAAAAGAGATGGATAATTTTAAAGAATTGTATCTCCAAAATGTTCCAATCATTAAAGCCTCAGCAAAACTAAATGACATTCTGAGAAAAAAGAGATCCCCTTTGTTGAAGAACGGTTTAGGCTATGTAATTGGTTCAAACAGCAAACGGACATAAAGCAAAGAGCCAGTAAAGATGATCAAGTTCCAAGTCAGCATACAATCAGACCATGTGAGTACTCTGCCACCAAAAGCTAATAAACACAAGATGATCCCTGATAAAAAACAAAGATATCAGAATATGGAGAAACAAATGCCGAGAAGAAGGCCATCCTTCAGGTACCAAAATTTCTTCCATGGTTACTGTTTTTACTGATCTAATTTTGGTCATAAGATTGCAAATTGTCAAATTAAGTTTAGAGACATGCAACTGAGGAGATCAAGAAATAAACAATTTTTGCAACATAGAACTAAACAACCAATGAGTACACAAAGTTTCACCAATCACTTTGACCTATTGAACAATGAGATCGAATGTTATAACTGTCATAACTTCGGCCAAAAAGCTGCAAACTGCCATCTGAATAATTACAAAGCAGATCCAAGGATAAAACCCTTAGCTAGAAATGCCAGCACATAGAAAAAGAAAGATAGTGAAAAATGTGGTCTAGTACTTTCATCTCAAAACAAAAAATACCCCTGGTATATAGACAGTGGATGTTCCAAGCACATGACTGGAGACAAGGATAATTTTTTGTCTATAAGTAAAAGAAAAACAAAAAATGTGACCTTTGGAAATGATGAACCAGGTAAAATCAAGGGTAAAGGGATGGTGAGTTTGAGTAATGGTAAAGGAAAATCCCAGGATGTTCTGCTTTTATATGAGCTAAAACATAATTTTCTCAATGTAAGTCAAATGTGTGACCAAGGATGTGAAGTGGTGTTCATTTCCAAAGATTGTAAGATAAAGTCTGTAAAATCAGGACAAGTGGTGGCTAAAGGCATAAGGACAAATAACAATGTAAATGTGCTGAAAGAAGATAGAGAAGAGTGTCATCTAAGAAAACATGATGAAAGTTGGTTATGGCAAAGGAGACTTGGACATCTAACCTTTGACCACTTAATCAAGCTCAAAAATCTTGAGGCAGTAAAAGATCTTCCAAGAATATCAAAGCCATAAGATTTTGTTTGTAAACCCTGCCAAGTAGGAAAGCTAACCAGGACACAATTTAAATCCAAGATCTCTACTTCAACAGAGAAACCACTCCAATTAGTTCATATG
>JZKD02S1386225.1:0-11369 GCA_000966675.3 Picea glauca
TTCTCTCGATTCTGCTGTGAATCGACCGATTAACAGGTCGGCGAAAGCCGGTTTGAGTCCCTGCAAGTTAAAAACAACAAAAGGAAAGCGAATTAAACCCAATTGAGGGAGGATTCGATACCTAAAATCCCCAGTGGAGTCGTCAATCTGTTCGCATTTGAATCGTCACCGGGTGAGAAAAAATAGGAATGCTAGCATGCCCTGTTGGGCTTGGCAAGGTAGAACAGGATGTTGTGGAGAAAAAGGGTTAATATAAACAAAAACAAACTATAATCTAACTATGAACTAAAAGCAAATAATACTACGAAAATGGACAAGGAACATTAAACATCAGACACAAGTGTCATCAAAGGTTTCAGGCTGGTGCTTTATTGAAACCAGAGCGCACGCAGAAGAGAGGGACCAGGGGTTCCTTCTCCCTCCAGCGGAAGGCTCTTTGGGGCCCTCAACACAATGCTTTCCTTACAACTGAATAGAACTGAACTGAGTGATGAAAGAACTCTGGGTTACACTGTTGATGAGTTGTTTGTCAAAGGCTGAGCTCTGAGTCATATGGACAGCGTAACGATGCTTCGAATTCCCTGTTGAAACAATGAGTCCTCACAACCTTTTATAGCAGTTCCAAGGGCGGTTCTGTAACCTTCTCCAGGTGTGAATAGGGGCGCATTAGGGTTCACTTAGGTCATTTAATCCGTCGTTTTTGCAGAGCCGACTCTAATTTGAGGGTCAAATCACCTTGGGGGCCGGTCTGTAGGCGGTCAAGAGGCCGACCTATGCAATTAATGCGTCGTATTAGCAGATGCGCGACTTTTTGTGTGGACAGTCGCGCGTCGGGTGCGCATGCGCGCAAAACACGTTTTTTTCCTATGCATGTGCGCGCATCAAGCTGATGTAAAGCACCTTTCAATTTTTGGTTACTTTGTATAGTTTTTTGCCCTTCTGGAGTGCTCTGAGATTAATTCAGTGCCATGAGTGACTTCATTGTTGTTTTGATGATGTGGAGTTCTTATCGCCATGTGCAAACGAAATTTCAGTGATAACAACAGTTGCAGAGAAAATAGAAGAAAAAAGAAGTAGGAGAGAAAGAATGGAAGAATTGTCATTAACCAAATGAATGAATGATAATTTACACATGATATACTCTGTATAACTCAACCAATGTGCACTGGAGGAGAATCCAATGTGCCATAGTGGTGTTCTAGAGTAATATTGACACACACTAGCAGTTACGAGAGTAAACTGCCACCTAGTCTAGTCTCTTGGGCAGTTACGGGAGTGAACTACCACCTATCTAAGTTAACTAGTTTATCAGTCTTCAGTTAAATGACTGAAACAGAGTGAAGTGAGGAGGATATCAGGGAATCATGAGTAATGCGCTAGTCTGGTGATGATCCCAAAGAAAATGTGCATTATCTGGTAATGATCTCAATGTTGCATATTGATAATATCAATGTGGCATATAGACTCCACTCAACTGATCAAACTGAAGCGTTAACTAAAAAACATATTCTTCCTAGAGAAATATTTTTCTTAAAATATAGGAGACTGAATAATGACTAATAAACATAGGAAAAAACTTAGGAAAAATAAATCCTAGGTGTGTGTGAAGTAACTTCAAAACCCCCCTGAACATCACTATGGTGAAAATAAAGAATGGGTCTCAGCAACAAGGCCATGTTAGGTACCCAAATACAAAATATACACTGAAATAAACGAGGAAAGATGGAAAACTTCATGGGACCCCCCCCCCCCCTCTAGGTACAATGTATGTAAAAATAGGAACTAACAGTTTCTAGGAAACTGTGTCCTTCACTCCAAGACGACTTCGTAGAGAACGAAACTTTTGCTCAGTGAAGGTCTTGGTGAATATGTCTGCAGTCTGATCTGCTGAAGGAAAACATTATAGGTCAGTGATCCCCTCGTGTACTAAGTCCCGGATGTAGTGCATGTGGATCTTGATGTTCTTCTTTTTTAGTCTAAACTGGATGTCTGTAGAACTTCATAGTGCTCTGGTTTTCATACTAGATGATGATCAATCGATGAAATTGAATGCCCAACTCGGTGAGAAAATGTTGTAGCCACATAGCCTGAATGGTTATGTTAACTACCCCTATGTACTCTGTGTCAGACGGTTGGCTTAGGTTGATGGATAGTTGATATGGATTGTTGGTTGTCATTTATGTCAACCATTGGAGAGTGATATTGTAGATTGATGTCAACCCTTAGTGATTGATGTCAACCCTTGGATAAAGTCCAGTAACGAATTCTAGTAGCACAAAGGTTTGGGTAATGGAATCAAGGTTGTTTCATGTATAATGGTATGAGTTTAAATATATTCAAAGGTAATACTATTCTATATGGATATTACATGTCATTCCATTTCCGGTGGTATGTGGAACGTCACGTAACTCCTCATGGTTAGAGAGTTATAGCCATGAGAAGTTGGAGAACCTGGGTTTGGGTAATGGACCCAAGTTTGTTTGATGGATAATGGTATGAGTTTTGATATATTTTCAATTAATACTATTCTATATGGATATTTCATGTTATTCCATTTCTGGTGGTATGTGGAACGTCACATAACTCCTCACGATTTGAGAGTTATGGCCTTACGAAGTTCGAGGACCCTCATATGTCATCTAGAAGCCCCAAAAGGTCAAAGTAGTCAAAGTGGTTTAAGATATTTTAGAAGGTAAATAATAAAGTGAAGTTATGAGTGTACTATAATTCAAAATGAATACAAAATAAATTATTTAAATAATAAATTTGATGGAGAAATTAGAAGTGGGTTAACCCTAAAATAAGGAAAGTGGACAAAGTGACCTAGAAGATGCTTTTAAGGAAGCTACTTGGAGAGTATAAATAAGAGGCAAGGCTCTCTCATTTTAGATCACACTTGAGAATATTGAATATCTATAGGTGTTTGAGGTAACCAAAGGATATCTAAGCCGAATTTCTGAGGGAAGGTGAATAAAAGAAGGTTGGAATTCAAGGAAGGATAAATTCTTTTGATGATGTTTTCTAAGGTATGTTATTTACAGGTCATCTCACCATTTTCACAATAACTCTTTTTATAGAATGATTCAGACCATGAAATTTCTATTCTATTGAGGAAACATATCCAAGTATCTGTAGTAAAAAAATTCATCTTGTGCGTCATTGTATTTTTGGAGTTACACTCCGTGGAAAATAGGGTTTGTGGCTAGTCCTGAAACTAGTCTAAAACAGTTGTTTCGGGTAAAAACGCCATACCTTCTTCATAACAGATCCAAATTCAGTAAGAAAAAATATGTTGGTTAGAGTACAGTCTGTAGTATTCTGTGTAATAGTTTCAAATCGATTCAACAAATATTATGTGCAGGGAACGCTCTACAAGGTCTCTCTCTAGAATAAGACAGAATTCAACAAGGTATGTCATTTTTTCTATAAATCATTTTCTGAGACATTTCAAGTAGTGAAAATTGCATAAAACACACTAAATAACATTGTGTATCAGTTGCATATATTTATTCATTACATATACAGAGTTATGATTATTTCAATTCAGGGTTGTTAACTAATCCAAAACTAGTCATGTGAGACTAAAGAAAAGTTTGATGAAAATGCTAGTCTTTTGTTGTTAAACTTAAGGAAGGTTTGCAGGTATGTGATCATATACACGAGGTCTATTACAGAGTTACAAATCAGATTTGGATGATGAAATTGATGAGAGCATTTGGTTGATGTACATGTCAAGTACATGGGTGAGACAAGTAGTTGATGAGTTGGCACATACATGAGGTGTATAGTTGATGATGTTGGTACATCTTGATGAGTCATAGTTGATGAGTAGTTGATACATGATTGGTACATGGTTGGAGGCACTTATTAGTAGTATTTTTGACACATGGTTTATGGATGATGTAGCATACTTGTATTATTAAAAGCACATATTGATCTTGGTGATGATTATGATTTGTTGTGTTGTGCTTGGTTGATGCACATCTTAGAGAGAGTTGTCTTGGTGATTGATATTGGTGAGTAGATCTGATTCGGTTGATAAGAATGATGATACAGGTTGTTGTGATAGGTTTTTTGGACAAGTTGGTGTGACAGGTTGTTGTGACAGGTTATTTGTACAGGTTTGGTGCATGGTTGATGCACTTGTTCATGGTACAGTTTGAGGTACAGGTTGGTGCATGGTTGATGCACTTGTTTATGGTATAGGTTGATTACCGATTGTTTGGTACAGGTCGGTGCATGGTTGATGCACTTGTTTATGGTATAGGTTTATTACAGATTAGGGTACAGGTTGATGCATGGTTGATGCATGGTTCAGGTTATTGGTATAGGTTATTTGGTGCAGATTGATTGGTACAGGTTTACAACAGTATATCTCACAGTGATAGTGTGACAGTGGTTCCATCATTCTACTTATACATCAGGGTGGTTGGACGGGGCAAGGACATGTGGTTGTATCCACCTTCCGGTTGTAGCTGAAGAACATAGGGGGTTGTAGCCTCCTTCTGGTTGTAGCCAAAGAATTACGGAGTTGGAGTTTCCCTCGGGTTGTAGCCTAGAAAACTATGGGGTTGAAACCTCCTTCCAGTTGCAATTGGAAAACAAAGGAATTTGGTGCTTCCAATGAATGTAATTCTTCAAGACAAATAAGAAAAACCATTATGTGGTTTTCTCCCGCTTTGGGTTTCCACGTAAAACACTGGTGTACTATGTATGTGTATGATTGTTCATTTGTTCATTGCTTATTTACTCTATAGTTATTGGATGATAATGATACATTGATATAACACTTGGATTATATGGTTAAAAAGGATTAAATTTATCTATTACTAATTCACCCCCCCTCTTAGTAATCCAACATTATGTCTTGGTTGAAGATAGAGAAATAGCATCATGCTTCTTACTCAGCCAACGAATAGGCCTGGAACTAATATTGAGTGAGTTACCAGATGTGGACTTGTGATCAATGTTATCACCAACCCAGTCAGAATCAGTGAACCCGATGATGTCCAATGTAGAGTCTGGTGCATAATGAATCCCAAAAGTGATGGTTCCCTGTACATATCGAAGGATACGCTGCAACCTTCCAATGTAGCATACGGCTCCTGCATGAACCTAGAGATTTCTCCAACTGCATAGGAGAGGTATGGTATGGAGTGTGTGAGATACAACAAGATCCCCAATAGTTTTCTGTATAGTGTGTTGTCAGGCAATGGAGTGTCCCTGCCATCCTCAAGTCTGACTCTTGATAGGAAAGGAGTCGGGGCAGACTTGCAGTATGTCATGTGAAATCTCTCAAGGATATCTCATTCATACTTGGCCTGATACAATTTGATGCTTGATGCATCCTGACCGATATCGAGTACAAGGAAGAAATGTAGAGGACCCATGTCCTTCATCAAGAACCTATCATGTAGAATCCTCTTGACTACAACAATTGCTGAATTCGATCAATCGATGATCAACAAATCATCAACATATAGAACTAAGAGTAGAAGTGAATCAACCATCCTTAGAATTTAAACATGCGGGTATGATTTAAAATGTACAAAGTTTTGTGATAGAAGGTAGGAGTCCATCTTGGCATATCATGCCCTCGGAGCCTGCTTGAGGCCATAAAGAGATTTCTCCAGTTGACAGACCAAAGATGAATCCTAGATAAATCCTTGGGCCTGCTCCATATAGATATTCTCAGAGAGATATCCATGAATAAATGCATTCTTCATGTCCATCTGATGGACTTCCCATCCCTTGGTTTTCGCAATGGAAAGTCCCAAACATATGGAATCCATCTTCGTTATTGGAGTGAAGGTCTCATCATAGTCAATGCCATGCACCTGTTGAAAGCGTTTGGCAACTAGCATAGCTTTGTATCGGCTAATATGTCCATCCACTATGCTAATTTGTCCATATGTATCCTCGACATCAGATCAAGTCCTCTTAGTATCAGTTGGATAACCAACAAGATCATCTGCATCCTGAAGAGTAGTATGGTCCCACTTGGGCCTCTTCTCTTACTCTACATCTGCATTTGGATGCACTAAATCTACATATGATTGTACTGAATCTATATCTAGATCATCTGAATCCTATGAATCATAACTCTCATCTGAAGAAGAGTCATCATGTACATGCTCATCAAGGATGATTTTAAGGATGGAAATTTATTTTAAAATGTAGAAACCTTGGCGAATCTTACAAATCCTTCATACACCAACTATAAATGTTTGGCGATATTTTTGCAAAAATATTCAAATTTTTAAGGATTTTATATAGTTTTTATAAAATTTTGGCGATTTTTAAGATAAAATAATTTTATCCTATAGAATTTGGGCGAATCAATTTTAAAATAGCAAATCTTGTTTTTGGAAAAACCATGGAAAATTAGCCCATGAGTGAAATTTATCCCCTAAAATCATCCATGATGCTCATCATATCTGACAAGTGGAAGAACAAAAGTGTTTGCATGCGGTTGTTGAGGTACATGCAAGACACTTTTCTCGAATTGGACACTTCGCTCAATGATGATTCGGTTCAAGGAAAGATCAATAAGTCTATATCCCTTCACACTGTCGGTGTATCCAACAAAGATACACTCTATGCTCTGTGGATCAATTTCCTTCCTCTTTTCAGAGGGAATCCAAGCCCATGCACGTGAACCGAAAATATGGAAGTGGGTCACTTCCGATTTGAGGTCGCTCCAAGCCTCATAGTGGGTTTTATCCTTGATAGATCTATGGGGAGATATTTTTTGGATGTAGGTTGCACAATTAAGTGATTCGGCCCATAATCTCTATGGAAGTGACTTTTCATGTAACATGCAAGATGCCATCTCTTTTAGAGATCTATTTTTCTGCTCAACAACTCTGTTTTGTTGCGGATTATAGGGAACTATGTGCTACAATGAATCCCTGCCTCGTCACAAATATTATGTATCTCATGGTTGACATACTCTCCCTCGTTATTTATTGGAAGGACTTTGATTTTATTTCCTAACTGTGTCTCAACAAGGGATTTGAAATCTTTGAGGTGTTGAAAGACCTCTGATTTTTTCCTGAGAAAGAAAATCCTTGTGAAGCATGAGAAATCGTCAACAAAAATGAGCACACACCTTTCTTTAGTGATTTATGGATGTGGAAAAGGGCCCATGAGGTCATTTTGGATCAGATCTAAGGAAGAGGAATCCTTTTGAGTCTTTCCTTTGTCAAATTTCTCTTTAGGGTGTTTTCCAAGAACACATCCCTCACAAATTCCTTTGGAGAAGCGGATGTTAGGTAGACCATCAAGAATTTCCTTCTTGATAAATTGTTGCAAATGTATGAAATTTAAATTCCCAAACCTTTTGTGCCATATCCAACTGCTTTTATCAGCATGGATAAGAAATAATGCAGAATCTGGTTCAATAAATTTAGAAAATGTGTAAAGTCTAGATTGATAATTTACCTCACTGGTAGAAACCCTAGAATTGGTTTGCATGTCATAGATATCCATTGCATTAGGTGTGAATATGACTCTCTTTTCGGTGCTGAAATGTTTCATCTGATACACAGAGAGAAGATTGACGAAAATTTTGGGAACATGTAACGCATTCTCAAAGCTTTCGTTTGTGAGTTCAATTCTTCCTTTCCCGGTGACCTTGATTGGAGAGTTGTCCCCCATCAGAATAGGAGGACCTTTGCATGCATACAATGAATACTAGACTTATTTTTTGGTATCCATGTGGTGCAATGTTCTTGAATCTACGATCCAAACATCGGGAGAGGAGTTGATGGAAATCAAGGCATGGCTAGAATTGTCTTTCTTGGGATTTTGATTTTCTGACTTCTTCTTCTTGGCACCCTCAGGGATGTCATCTCCAAGGTTGTTTTGATAAATTATTTGAGTCATTATATCTATCTATTTATGCATACATGCAGATTTTGGATGGAATCCTTTATGGCAGTAAGTGCATTTCTCCCATTTTCTTCCCTTTCCACCTTTGGATCTGGAGGCATCGTTGAAGGGTTTTGAGTACCATTCCTTCTATGGATTTGCATGTTCTTTCCTTTTTTCTTTGTTTTTATATTTCTGATATTGATGATCACTACCATCTTGCACAGTAAGTGCATGCGCCTTTGGGCCTTTGATTTTTCCCATATTGATGAGCTTGTTCTGCTCATGTTAGAGACTCAATAAAGGCCTCAAGAGAGATCATCATCCAGGTATATCTAGAGAAAAATATAATTGAATGAAATGTGGATAAAAACACTGAGTATTCTAGAGAAATTTTGGAGAGAATGGTGAGAACCATTTGTTTCACCTCCTTAGATTTATCAACCCCGCAAGCCTTGAGTTGTGACAACAAATACTTATATTTGGTAAAGAAATATTGGAGATTGTCGAAGATTTTTGGATCCAATGTGAGAAATTCCACCTCGCGCATGTATCCCCTCATCTCATCCTGTTTTCTAAAAATCCCTTCCATGGTGGTCCAGGCTTCATTGGGGGTTTTACATGAGGATATGTGAAAGAGGAGTTTAGGGGAAATGAGACTGCAAATTGTTTTGAACGCTTCATCCATTCAATTTTGATTCTTGGATTTTTCTATGGATGATGTTTTTTATGTCTCTGTGGTCATGGTTAATCTATACAATCCTCTTCTTCAAAGATGCATTATCATATTATTCTTCCATGCAAATAATTTGTAAGGTGTAAGAATGAATTCTTTTGGAAATTCCATTTTTCTGTTGTCTTCAATCTTTGGTACCTATAAAATTAATTTGGTGTGTCTTTTCCCTAACAGTCTATGGGATTTGATACCATGTAAATGTGTTGAACCTACAAAAAATAGATCTAGATGGGAATTGACATACACAATTACAGAGAAAATAGAAGAAAAGAGACGCAGGAGAAAGAATGGAAGAATTCTCATTAAACAAATAAATGAATCATAATTTACACATGATATACTCTGTATAACTCAACCAATGCGCACTAGAGGAGAATCCAATGCACCATAGTGGTGGTCTAGAGTGATATGGACACACACCAGCAGTTATGAGAATAAACTGCAACCTAGTCTAGTCTCTCGGGCAGTTACGGGAGTGAACTGGCACCTAGATAAGTTAACTACTCTATCAGTCTTCAGTTAACTGACTGAAACATAGTGAAGTGAGGAGGAGATCAAGGAATCATGATTAATGCGCTAGTCTAGTGATGATCCCAAGGAAAATGCACATTAGATGGTGATTATCCCAATGCTACATAGTGATAATACCAATGTGGCATCTAGACTCCACTCAATTGATCAAACTGAAGTGTGAACTAAACATAATATTCTCCCTAGAGGAATATTCTTCCTAAAATATAGGAGACTGAATAATGATTAATAAACATAGGAAAAACCTTAGGAAAAAGAAATCTTAGGTGTGTGTGAAATAACTCCAACAAGCACAAGCGTTGTTTCAAATCATCNCCCCAATTAAGGGGTAATGAGCCAATATTAGGGCTTAACAACAGGACCCACACAAATTGTTTATTACCACCATCGTTGGTTACTTGGATGAGGACCCATGCAATATGGGAGAATCCCAACACGAACCTACGATGAAAATTGGCAAGGCCTAAAAGATCCAAAGCTCAGTGAGTGTGGTTGGTGCTGGACAGTCATGAATGACATGGATCTTGGTTGGATCCACATGTACCCCATGCTCATAAAAAATGTAGCCTAGGTACTAGACCATGTCCATGTCGAAGGAGCATTTTTCCAAATTTGCATATAGCTTGTGCCACCGCATAGTGTTAGAACCTATTGAATATGTTGCAAGTGTTACACCCAATTCATGTTGTAAATGAGGATTTCATCCAAATACACCACCACAAAAAATTGGTGAAAGGCCGCAAGATATCATCCATCATCCTTATTAAAGTTGTTGGGGCATTTTTGAAACTAAAGGGCATGAACAACCATTCAAAAATACCTTCTTTGGACTTGAAGGTAGTTTTCTATACATTTGTCTACTCTATTGGGACCTGATGGTATCCATACTTCATATCAATCTTATTGAAGAATTTGGCCCCCCTTGAGCAGGTCAAGGAGATGATTGATTCGGAGAATCAGGTACCAGTTCCTAACTGTGATTTTATTTTAGGCTTGGTAATCGATATAGATTTTTCAGTTCCCATCTTTCTTTTGCAGAAGCATGATTGGACTTCCACACAGTGATAATTTGGGTATGACGCTTGATGTCATCCTTTTCTAACAGAGAGTGATGATAGACTGACCCATTGGGTAGCAGTGCGCCAAGGGTCAGATCGATTGAATGCTTGACCTGACAGTGTAGAGGTACCCCAGCAGATGAGGAGAATATGTCTTTGTATTCTTCCACGACCTTATCCACTTGCTTATGCTATGTGAAGATATCAATTGTGGAGTCCATGGATGTGAATGCAGCCTTCCACTCACTTTGAGAGAGAATCACGAAAAATACAAACTTCATGGTCTGAAAGATAACCTTCCTACACTTCTTGGAAGAGATCAAGGAAATGGAAGTAGGTGGGACTACCTCGGGTATCTTGTACAATTTCCTATCCATAATAATAATAAAAATGTGAGATATAGATTCATATACAACATAACGTTTCCATAAATAAGGTTGGCCCAAAATAACATCACAAAATTTAAGGGGATCGACATCACACAATACCTCTTCTTTGAAGGGCTTGATGTCGTAGGACATGTGACAGTGTTGGTTAACAAGAATATTGTTTTTTTGGCGGAGCCATCCCATGGTGTATGGTTGCAGGTGCGGCATTGTTGGCAGGGCTAAGTTGCTTGAAAAGATTCGCTAAAATGAGGTTCTTCTAGTTGTCGTTATCAAGGATGAAGTGTAGCGGAGTACCCTTCACCCACATCTGTGAATGAAAGAGGCACTCGCCTTCCTCTAGCTCATCAGGTTCAGTGGGATGGATCTTGGTGGTAGCCACGGTGGCACGAGGTTCCACGTTAATAATCATTCTCCCCTTTTCTAGTTCCAACTCTGATTTATAGGCTTTCACTTTAGCCACCAATGACTGCTTTGAGAGGAAATCAACAGTGTTATGCCAAAAGCTCTTATGGAAGTCGCAACACTTCCCAGTTTTTTTCTTCATATTTTCATTGTTCTTCTTTGTTTATGGCTTAGACAGTTTGTCCTGAGGCTGTCCATATTTGTTTTTCCCTTTGTTCTGCAGGTTGGGGTTGCTCTTTCCCTGCTTCTGCTGTGAGGGGTTACTGTTAAGAACCAGAATAGATCTACAAATATAATCACCAAAAACACTGAATACACAATACATCCACAAAGCAATATAGAATAAACCACACTATATTATTACCAAACCCTTGAGGTAGG
>JZKD02S1386247.1:0-11369 GCA_000966675.3 Picea glauca
GACTCCTTAAAAATGAAAAAATGGCCGAGTGATCTTGTCTTTATCACACTCCTTAAAATGGTTTTGAATAGACGTCTTGTCGATGCTAGTTAACCCCTTTTTCGAACCGACTAGAGCAATTTCGAAAATGTATCCCAATGGAGTCTCCTTTTATGTTTTTCAGACTCTCTAAATATGAAAAACCATCGAGCTTACCTTCTCTGGGCTCGTTAAACTTACATCGAAGGACATTACCATTGTGTGTTTTATTAATCACATTTGCATAACCGCATGTTTGGCCTAATGCCGGCTCCATGTTGCTCTCAATTGCACCATCTGAAGCATGCCTCATACATAAGCCCTATAACACTTTGCCTCTGTGTCTTGACACCTTTGGCCCCTGGAGGATTTTTCCCGAGTGTCCTTTTCTTGCATATGTCCCTTTGCCCTGAGCATCCCTGTGTTCCGTGCGCTTGGAACTAGTATGTTTGCGACACTCGATCCTCCTTTGTAACGTAACATTCTTTTATTATTATTTTTTAAATCATTGAAAAAGACAAAAAAATCAAATATACCCCAAAAAGAGGAAGGGAAAAGTATTTTCTTTATTAGCAGCATGATGAGTCGCCCTTGGATAAAGCACATCCGTCTGTTTGTTCATCAAACCCTGGGATGTAATATGACTTTAGGAAGTTGTTCTCACTACATAGATCTGTGTACTCCTCTGTTTGGTTATTCTTCCAAACATATGGAGAGTTTGCGTTGCCTCCTGCCTCGTAAACTTATGTTAATACCATGTTTCCTGAGTCTCATCATTTGTCATGTTGTTGTCCAAGAGAAGTTTGTCACCAAGCCTGAGTCGACCCCTCTGCAGTTTGTCTCTTTCCCTCATACCCGAGCATCCTAAATGTCCAATCAAGTCCTTGTTCAGAATCAATGAAGCCTTCAGTCTGATCATCAAGATTATCTAGTCCATGACCGATGAGTCATTGAAGACTTCTGGGTAGTAAATTCATACACTCATATTACACTCCTACCCAAGATTTGAAGATTTTTTGAAGTTGTTGCTCAAGATTTGAAGATCTCATCTCTAGCTATCAAGCCATATCAGCTTCTAGAAGATAGATACTCTATATGTATATATTTTTGATTTCGAGATGTAGCTCCGCTGTGTATTGTTCGCGGCTACACTTTATATAGTTATTTGACATGGATCTACAATGTATTTGATTGGTAGCCATGATTCTATTTTATCCCAAGCATGGGTATGCCCGCCTTGGTGAGACATTTGTTATTTTGCAGACGGTGCCTTCCCGTTCTTGGTCCCTAGGCTCACTTGTTCGGCACATCAGTAAATATTGGTAATGTATTTTGGCCATCAGATGCTCTTTTGACCTCACACATTAGGGGGCATTTTTTATAACCCTAATTTACACCAGACATGCTTACCTCGCATCAGGCCATCTCAGATTCCTTTTTTTCCAAAGAACTACTGAACAAATCTTCTTAAAAACCTCTTTTATAAGGGCCCACGGGCCCTACTCCATTACTGCATGTGTGTACACGCTAGCTGACCCAAAACATCCCGCATGTACCTACAAAATCATGAAAAAATGAAAGTTTTCGACAAAACACACAACTTTGGGTAAGTTAACTAAACCTTCCAGCCATGCATGGCCAAGGGTTCTTCCAAATACCTAGCATCTTCTAGCCTATAAAAGAAAGGTTAGGGGTCCCATTTTGAGGGGGAGAATAATAGTAAAGAAAATCTACCCAATTGCACATTCCCATTGTCCCAACCATTTAGCCATCCTTGTGCAAGAAGAGATACAGAGAAAATAAGTTGGAGGATAGTTGAAGAGGAGCCCAGGATCAGGTTCACAGAGCGGTGGCCGGTCTCGACATTGTAAGTTGATTCATTAAAATTAATAAAGAAATGCTTTTCCCATTCCACTATATGAGTTCTTCATAGTTTATTAAATATATGTTTGAATCTCTAACCCATTAATCTGTAGGTAAAATGAATGTATAGTTTGTTGCTTGTTTTGTATGCAGGTCAGCCTTGGGAGGAGAGTTGATAAAAAGCGATCAAGCGTGAAGAAGGATCGACATTGAATGCCTGAAACATGGTATGTTCGTCTAACCATGTATTTTCTTAAAAAAATGGGGATTAGGTCTCGGACGACGGTAGAAAGTAGGATTCTTTCGGTCTCATATGCATGCATAATATAACCCTAAATGCTAGTCCGTAGGGGGATTTCCCACCACAAAAAAGCCTGGAGCAACGTTCCTCAAGAACATTGGGTACACAAATTCATCAACACACTAGACACGACACCTATCAACTGGTACCTTCAAGCAGAGTTGAACCTCATCACTACAGATTGGAAAAGTATGACTCAAAATTTTGTAACCACCTTCTTATTTGAAAGTCAATATCCTTCAATATATCAAGCACTATAGATTGTCAAACATAAAGTATTTGAGTAGGCCTCTAGCCTCCCTTTGGATCAAGACGAGGACGAATGGACTACGCCTCTACAAAAAATGCAAGGCTGTTACAACATTAATGTTGATAAAGACGATGATCCAAGAAAGGTGAACATTACAGAAATAAAAGGCCAAAGAGATGTGGAAGGACCAAGAGTTGAGTTACCATTCATTGGACAGACAATAAAGATTAAGAAGGTCAATATTGGAATAGAACAGACCCCAAAGCTTGCTAATGTTGGAGATTATTGGGATGCTTCCACTATTGACAAGATTACATAATTACTGCATGAATATCAATACTTATTTCCAACCAAGTTCACAAATATGAAGGGCATTAAAGGGCCTATGGGAGAGATGAGGATCCCTTTGAACCCAAATGTTAGACCATTCAAACAAAGAGCCTACATATTGAACCCTAAATATAAGGAGAAAGTGAATATTGAGCTCGACAGAATGCTGGAAGCATGGATCATAGAACCTGTCGAAGAGTCAGAATGGATTAGCCCTATGGTGGTATAAGACAATAAGACAAGATAGATCATGATCTGCGTAGATCTCAGAAAGTTGAATGATGCTTGTTTGCATGATCCCTTCCCTACACCATTCACTAACAAAGTGTTAGATAATGTGGGAGGCCATGAAGTATATTCTTTTACAAATGGATTTTCAGGATACCATCAGATCCAGATTGCCAAGGAAGATCACCACAAGACCACATTTGCAAGAGAATGGGGGTACTATCAATATACAATGATTCCCTTTGGATTTAAGAATGTCCCAACCATGTTTTCCATGGTGGTGGTCGAAGAATTTAAGGAATTTCTGCATAAATTTCTAGAAGCATATTTTGATGATTGGACTGTTTTTAGTTTATTGAAAAATCATATTGAATATCTAAGGTTAATGTTGGACAAATGCAGGCAGTGTCAAATTGCTTTGAATTTGAAGAAGTGCATATTCTTCTCACCATTAGGAGTGGTGTTAGGTCATATTGTATGCAAGCAAGGATTGTTGGTTGATCCATCTAAAATTTCCATTATAGTTGATCTAGATGTGTAGTTGAAGACCTTGAAGGGAGAATGAAAGGAAGGATTAGTGAATGGGATCCGACTGAATTTGTATTATGACAACCAACTACCTTAGAAATCTCAGTAAAAGCATGAAGGAAAAGGGTCTAGGTACCAGGTGCAGTTGAAACTGGGTACCAGACATAGAAAAGACATTTTGCACAAGGAGGAAGAGGAGGCATAGAGCAAAAAGAAAAGGTTGATCTGCACAGTTTGAAGTCCAAGTAAAACATAAGAATCAGATATGAAGTGCCTTGGGACGAGTCATAAGTGAGTTTTGGGGGCTTATTGGCCCTTGGTTATGGAAGGAAGTGAAGATCAATGAAGAAAAGACGAAATGCGAACTACGCGGAAGGCACAGTGACTGTTACTAGATCGAAGTGAACAAAAGAGAAGAAAAGATGGAGCGAAGCTTGAGAAAGCAAGTCATTGGATGAGGAGATCGAGGATGACAATTCAGAAAGGAAGAAGGATCATGGAAAACTTAGCAAGCAAAAAAATCCACCGTTAGATTCTTTGGAGCACTGCGCGAGAAGGAAGGAAAGATAGTCTAGCGAAGCCTTGAAAATGCGGGTCAAGTTGACCTAGGGTTTTAGAAACCTAGGGTTTTGACACATAGGTTTCAACCTAATGGAATCAATGAGATATTGTAATGTATAAATAAGGGTCAAGAGGACCTAGGTTGGGTTGGGTTGTTGTTGTTGTTGTGTCACTGTTACTAGTATCGATCTAGTCGTTGGTATGTTGTGAGAGATTATTGTTGTGGGAGAGAGAAGTGCTAAGTGGGAGAGATTTCTGGTATTGTAAGATCTTCATCTGGGTGCGAAGGTCAACCCTACAACTGGGTGCAAAAGAAGAGAGGAGAAGAGAGAAGATATGATAGCTAAGAGCTTAGACAAGAACTGTATGCTTCATATTAATATATTATAAAGCACAGTTATGTGGATGTATCCCTAGAGAGAGGGTAAACTACATATATTTTGTGTTGTGTGTGATTGGTATTTTGTCTCTGTCATTGATATACTATAGTTGCATTACTATGTTAGACCTAATAAATAGATGTGTAGAGTAGATCCTAGCTGATAAGTGATATATGAATACTGTATTGTTTTGGTATTGGACCCACTTGATATTTCCATTAGTTGTAGACATCCTTATCCTGCAAGCCCCTCATAGCTGCTTCGAGTGAGACTGCATCTGCTTCACAGGTGTAGCCGAAAGGGCCAGTAGTTAGGGCTTGTTGGTGC
Source organism: Picea glauca (assembly GCA_000966675.3). Lineage (NCBI taxonomy): Eukaryota > Viridiplantae > Streptophyta > Pinopsida > Pinales > Pinaceae > Picea > Picea glauca. The sequence goes on from JZKD02S1386247.1 coordinate 4,787, forward strand.
GCTCTTGGAGTTGAACCCTGGGTCTGCCCCTATGCCAACAACCAACCTCTCAACTACCAAACTCCCTCATTTGTAAATTGGATGCCTTCGTTAATAGTCATGCCCTTTAAAAAAAAAGACATCCACCTTTTTTAATTTCATTCATATATTTTTTTTAATGTTGGTATTATATTATATCAAGTTGGATCACTAGACTTCATAAAGTCATTCTTTTTTATAAATTAAACTTTATATATACCATATATAAAATTAAATAAAATTAAAAAAAGGGAAGAATCCCACAAAGAAGAAGGCCACCATTGCATTGTCTAGTAATAGAGACCTAATAGAGGTTCATCATTATGAATACAAAGCCAATAGCTCCAGAAAAATAATGGGTTGGATTGAAAAGTTGCAAAAATAATTTAGGGACATAATTGATAAGCTAATGGAGGATTCTAAAAGTTGATGGCTATAATTAATAGGGAAACATTTGTCACAGATGTAGGAGATGGATTCTAGGACATCTGTGTGAGTCAGAATATGACAAGGACAAACCATCAATGATAATTAATGAGCATAGATAAAGAATTAACTCACTATTGATAAAATGTTTTCATTGATGTCAAGGCAGAAGTGATGATGATGATGTGGAAGTAATGATAAGGATGTAACAATCATTATTGTAACACCCCGAGTTTTGAGCCCCATATTAAATAATGTATTTTGTTAAGTTATGAAAGGCCATAATTCCTAAACAATTGAAAAAGGCCAGTGTGCCTAGGAAATGTAATGTATTGATCATTATTAATAATAAATACATCGTTGGTTGCTAGACGGACAAGGACAAGAGTTATAGGGGGATATGATTCCACAAGAGAGGGGGGATTGAGGGGATAAGTACTTATTTTTATATTTTATTATTGTTTTAATGGAGAATAACAGTTGCATGAGATTCTTGAGGGGGGGGAAGACCAAGTGGTTCCTTAATTCCAAGAATTACATAAACCTGTCCTAGTTCTGTTTGGGGGGTTCTCACTCCCGTTCTCATTCTGGTTCTTCTGCTGGTTCCTTTCTCCTCCCATTCACTCACCCACTCATTGTTCAAGACATCGCCTTACCATTTTTTTCAATATCAGTTTTGGTTCATTCCACCACCCACTAATATTTTCTCATTCATGTCTTGGATTGGGAAAGGAAAACGAACTGTTGAAGGGAAGCCATGGTATCATTGGCTATAGATATTGCTGGTGTATTCCAGCCATGAGTCAAGACCTGTATGTCTGATATGATTTGGTCTGGGCTCAGTTTTTCTTAGAGTTGCAAGTCCTAAGAGTCCCAACATGGAGATTCTAGACCAGATGCACTGGAGCCTGGGAAGGAGAGGGACAACTTGAGGAACTACGTGGAAGAGAAGGGGGTCAATTCTCTTGGGTTGTGTAGGCTGGGTAGAAGAGAGATGGGTACTTGGATTGTTGTGGGTGATGAGAACCCTGTGAGAGCTTGAGTGCTGATTGGTTTGGGAAGTTGAGTGACACTCTGGAACTATTCTTATGGATTCATAGCCCTGACTCGAGGGTGACACTACTGCCGAGACTTGGAACAACAATGTCTGTGATTGGGTGGACCATATTTGGTTTGTAGCCAGTTGGTTTCTTGTTTTAGAAAAGATAAGTGCTCTCTGTTATGGTTAATTACCTGTGTATTTTTATTTCTGCTGTGTATTTAATTATCTATGAATTTCACATCTATAATATGCATGCTTGTTGGTTATTGATGTGCATGTGATGTTCATTTATTTTATGTTTAGCATGAATCTTGATCACTGCATGTGAATATTTCATGCATCATTGTTATTTAAAGTTAGATCAGAGGTCAAATTAGTCGAGAAGGGGACTTGAAGTTAGCATGCCAGACTTGTGGGTGGTTGGGTACATTACAGATTGGAATCAAAGCTCTAGTTTTCAACACTGCGCCTGGATGGGCCATGTAAGTGGAAATTGAAGCAAAATGTTCACAGAGAATCATTGTGGAAATGGGAAAATTTCGAGTTACAAAGCGTCCATTAGTGTCAGGAAGGTGCTAAGAGCACACTTAAATTGTGTTTGAAAGATCAGCAGGTGTAGCGGTTCGGGAAACCACAATGGCTATTGATTTGGGCCACAAGATTTGACATGGGTTGTTAGATTTGTTTGAAAAGGTCCAAGCCCCTCATATCCATTAGAACTAGAAAAGGAGCATGGCGGTTAAGCACCGAAGTCCTTCAGACTTCACCACTTCAACTGTTTTAATTTATTGTCATAAAAGAGGAAAATTCCCTAAAACTCTAGAGTTTCAAAGTGAATATACATCGTAGATCACTGAGAGGAGTACCTGACTATTGGATTCAAGGATATATTTGGGCCATTGGATCAAGCACATATCAAGAGGTGAAGCATAGTGGGGAAGATCATATCCCAGCCACCATATCTGCGCATGAGCGAGTGTGAACCGTAGATATCAAGACAGTTAAGAGGTTCTACACTCGGGGAGAAGCGAGTCCTTAAGTTGCCAGGAATAAAATCTCCCAAAGTCCCAAAATCCAGAGAAAATCAGGACCGTCCGTTGCTTGGGATGAATGTCTACAAATTATCAAATATTTGACATTCGAGATTTTTAGTGCTTATGTCACTTGGAGAAGTTTACTCCAAAGTCCCAAAGTCTGTAGTCAATTCAAACTATTCGCGGTTAGGGGATACATGTCAGAAGATTAGCGATTGTTCATAATTTCGGCGTTCAAGAGATTTGTTGTGTTATGTTGAGAAGTTCCCCAAAGCTGAAGTTCTAGAGCGTCAAATTAGCAAAGATCTGGAGAGCAGTGGTTCGGGAGATTAGCCAGTTCGACATTAAGAAGTTTTGTAATGTGTTGATGTGAAATCCTCTGAAGTCCGAAGTTACAAAGTCACAGAGTGTTAGAGTGATGTGGCCTGTTGATGTCACCTAGGGTGATGTGAACCCACTCTAAGCATGCAACCTGTCATATTGTTTCGTGCCTTTCATAGATCTTTTGTGCCAATTATAGCTTGAAACATGTCACCTGTAGAATGGGCCACGTGTCATCTCCGTATGTTTTCCACATATCACGCCATGATGCATAGTTTCTGATGATACTTTGAAAGTTAGGAGATTCGACATTCAGGGATATGGGAGTGTGATGTAGTAAGAACCTCCGAAATCTAAAGCTCGAGAGCACTGGAGTAGTGATTCTCTAAAGAGCCTCTTTGGGAGTTCGCCAGTTCGGCTTTCAGAGGGAATGTTGTGTGGTATAGGTGAAACCTTTGAATCTTGAAGTTCTAAAGCACCGGAGCCTCGAAGCTCTGAAGAAAGGTTTGTTCGGAAGATCGCCAGTTTGACATTCAGAGGAAATGAAGTGTGATGAAGGTGAAACCCCCAAAGTCTGAAGTTCCAAAGCATTGAAGTTCTGAATCTCTAAATAGACACATATCAACTAAGTGCTTGGTCATAGCCCTTGGTTATATGAGACATCGATCGAAATAAATGGGGGCTAGTGGCCAAATTTTTGATTTTGAAGAAAGAAAAGTGCTAAGAAGGATTAAGCCTATGGTTTTGAGCCATGGTCACCAGGGGAAGTGGTTTGAAGGAAGTGCCTGTGCAGAATTGAAATTTTGTATTGACCAAGGGATAACATGGAAGTGTTATATGATGCATACTTATATATATATATTCTTCATGAATTGAAAGGACCTGTAGCATTGTTTGGATTTTTTTATTTATCATATGCTTAATTCTAATGAAATGGTCACTTGCACATTTTTTAGAATTAAGGGGTTTAAGCATATCAGTTCAGAATGTGTATTCAAGAAATGGAAGAAGGAGAGGGAGCTTCCATCCATGATAAAGAGGCCAAAGGATAGAATATCATAGTCAATAATGCAAAGATAGAATCCAACGAGCACAAGGACAGAGGGGGGCAAGAAACATTGATAGAAACTCTAAGAATCCTGAAAATAAAAGTGTAGAGATACAAAATAGACAATGAGAGACTGATAAGAGAAAAAATTCAGATAAATTCTCGAGTGATGCAAAGATTAAATCAATTGCAAAGGAAAACAAAGAATGGTTCAAAACAAGAGGAAGAAGGCAGGCATCATGAAAGAAGAGATGATCGTGGAAGAACTAGTTATTCAAGAGGTGCTAGCAGAACCCATAGACATCACTCACCTCCTTACTTAACAAGAAAATTTTATGCATATGAAGATTCCATAAGTAGTCCATAGGTGTCTCCTGTTAAGCACCAACAAAGAAGACATGAATTGGATAGTTTGCAAGGAGAGTTGAGGAAGCTTAAGCCACCATCCTTTGATGGTGAGAGAGAAAGGGAAGATGATGTTGAGGCATGGTTGCTTGTAATCATGAGATATTTTCAATTGCATAAATATTCATCAAACCTAGAAGCCAAAATTGCCACCTACCATTTACATGGGAAATATTCTATGTGGTGGGAGCAACTAAAGAAAGTTGAGCATATTAATGAGAATAGGATCACTTGGAAGCAGTTCAAGAAGTATTTTTAGAAGGATTACCTCTTAGAGAACTTATATGACAAGAAAATGCAAGATTTCTTTGAAATTAGGTTGGGAAGCACAACCATGGAAGAGTATGAGAAGAATTTCTTGGGGTTTTTAAAGTATGTAGGATTCATAAATGATGAGAAGGTGAAAATACAAAGGTTTTTGAGTGGAATTCCATCCTTTTATAAAGAAAAGATTCGATATGATGAGCCCAAGACCTTGAATGAGACCATTAGGAAGGCTAAGTACCTGTATGATCAATGCCAAGGTAGAGAATCCATGCAAAATTCTTGGAAGGATAAGAATAAGGAGAAGTCTGATCAGAGGAAGAACATATTCAAACCTCCTTTCAACAGAAATGAGCCTAATAAAAATCATCAAGACCAGTATGCTAAGGATGAATCCAAGAGAGAAGACTCATTGGGAAAACGGGGAAGAGCACCAATCCAATGTTGGGGATGCAAAGAATATCACTTGTACAAGGATCACCCACACATAAAGGACATAGTGAAGACTATGCACAACATCCATGAGGCTACAACAGTAGAAGACATGGGACGGATTTATGCAACCTTAGATGATCGACAAGAAGAGTAACAATCCAATATGATCGAGGTGGAAGGTAAGATCATAAATAATCCAGTTGCTATTTTAATTGATTCAGGAGAAATTCATTGTTACATTGATCCTAAAATAATGGATAGTTTACATTTGGAGAAAAGTAAGATTGGAAAATCAAGTTTGGTTCAGCTAGCCACTAGAACCAAAAGGAGAATCCATGATATGGTAAGAGGTTGTTTCATAAGTCTTAATGGTGTGAATATTAGTGTTGATATAAATATCATACCATTGGTGTCTTATGATGTTCTAATTGGAATGTATTGGTTGGAAAAGCATCATGTTGTCCTAGATTACCATAACAAGGCATTTACATGTCTTGATCAAGAAGGAAAACAAAGCACTATGAAAGGTGTTCCAAGAACCATATCTATAAGAGATATTTCAGTCTTCTAGATGAAGAGGTGTTTCAGAAAAGGATTTCAATTGTATGGAGCCCATGTGGAGGAGCCAGAAAAGACAAAGGGGCCAAGCCTTGAAGATTTCTTGTTACTACAAGAATTTGAATATGTATTCCAAGAAATACCAGGGTTTCCACCAAAAAGGGAAATATATTTCTCTATTGATTTAGTGCCAGGAGCTGCCCCGGTGTCAAAAACACCTTACATAATGAGCACACTAGACTTAAAAGAATTACAAATGTAGTTGGAAGAATTGTTGAAGAAAGGATACATACGTCCAAGTGTTTTACCTTGGGGAGCACCAATATTCTTTGTTAAAAAGAAGGATGAAACTTTGAGACTGTGTATTGAATTTCAACAACTGAATAAGTCCACTATAAAGAACAAGTATCCTCTACCCATAATTGATGACCTCTTTGATCAACTAAGAGGGGAAAATATATTTTCCAAGATAGACTTGAGATCAGGATACCATCAGGTAAGAATCAAAGAAGAAGACATCCATAAGACAACCTTTAGAACCAAGTAAGGGCATTATGAATTTGTAGTGGTGCCATTTGGAATGTCCAATGCACCAACTACCTTTATGTGCTTAATGAAAGGCATATTGAGAAATTATTTGGATAAGTTTGTCATAGTATTCCTGGATGACATACTTGTCTATTCTAAGTGAGAGGAAGAACATGAACATCACCTAAGATTGGTATTACAAGTGCTGAGGGAACATCAGTTGTATTCCAAGCTGAGTAAGTGTTATTTTTCCAAAGAACATGTCCATTACTTGGGGCACATTATTTCAGAACAAGGTATAACAGTAGATCCAAAGAATATTGAATCCATTAGAGGATGGATAGTGCCTAGGAATGTTTTAGAAGTCAGATATTTTATGGGGTTAGCTGGTTCCTACATAATATTTATAGCAGGGTTCTCTAATATTTCTCATCCCGTCACTTCTTTGCAAAATAAGGGAATTAAATTTGAATGGACATCCGAGTGTCAAGAGAACTTTAATCT
>JZKD02S1386258.1:0-11369 GCA_000966675.3 Picea glauca
CATTGAATGACCACATTCTCATATATTAAATGACTTCCACTAATAACACATAACTACATTCCCATTGGGTACCTCCCTAGGTACCCCATATTACCTCCCTAGGTATACCACAGAATCATTATAAGTTTTTCACATGGAATTCAATAAAATGAAAAAGAGAAGGGGATTACTAATATGAAATGAAATTTAATTTATTTAAGAGTCAAAGTATCATCAAGGATTTGAACTCAGGTGGGGAGAATACAACAACTACCTCTCAACTATCTTATCAAACCACTTCAACAATTAACTTTTAATATTACATAAATAATAGTCGTTAGTTAATAATTCTAGCGAAGTATGACCTTAAAACTATCAATGATATTAACATTAGATTGAAGGAGGATGATATCATATCAACTTAAGGACTTACACCATAAACCAACTTCCAAATCAACAAAGCTTTGGGATATGGCACTTGGGTGTGTGTTGTTCTTTAATATATGGAGAATATGGTTGAAGAATATGACTTGATTAAGTTGAACTAGGGCAACATGTTGATCAAGATAAGAATAGTTATTAGAATAACACTCAATGACATAGGAGTCTTACATTATAGTGTAATGATGACACTTAATAATATATGAATCTTATATTAGAGTGTAATGATGATGGTAATAAACAAGTTAGTAAGGAAGTTAGTTAGCAAAACTACCTCATAGTGAAATAAAAGAGGATTAACCCTATTTTATCAAGTGGCTCAATGATAAGAAAATTATATATTTTACATGAGTTCAATTATATAAGTGTTTCTCCTCTTTCTTATGTACTAAAAAATGTAACATGATATCTAATCTCAAATGGATTATTAATGGAAAAATGGTTTGTTTTTTAATGGCTTGTATGTTTTAGGTTTAGTGCTCACACTATAGGTTTAATGGTTGCAACCCTTTGTTAAACCTTTTTATAAGTTTAGTAGAAGCCATTTTCCAATGCCTTGGCATAAGTCTTAGTTCAAAAGCCTTTCAAAGACTAACTCTTGTGAATGTGAAGGATGGACAAGCGTAAAGATGAGGTGTTACCTCTACACTTTATGTAGAAAGAAAGTGACTAAGGCATAAAAGAGGAATGTTGAGGCAAGAAAAGACTAAGGCCTAAAGGCAATAAGGAGTGAAGGCATTCAGCCATCGTCAAAATGGAGCCACCAACCGATGTAAAACAAGGCATGTGGAGCAACGAACTTGACCAATCTCCACATCAAAGGCATCCACGTTTAGGTGGGACCCAAACAAAGCTAAAGGAAAATAAAATCTCAAGTTCTTGTAATAAGGTGTTTCACCCCCCCCCGGATGGGGTGCCACATTGACAACATGCAAAGCACTGCATTAAAGAAGCATGTCACCGCCCTCCTTCTCATTTCTCGTATGGAGGGTAGCATTCAAAGCATCTACATGCAAGCTCGACAGTTCCCTCGTGCAAGTTTAATGGAGTCTCAGTGCGATATGGCAGATGGATGACGATGGGTACAAGAGGCATGCACAAGGTCACTTTAGCTCCCTTGGCACCTCACCACTTCCTTCGAGTATGTTACGGTTCCTCCCACTCGACTCAGCTATTGCATTTGAGCTTCGCTCTTGTCATTCTCCTCGCTCTGTGTTTTCTCCAGCAGCTTCCAGTCTAGTTTTCCCTCACTGCTATGCCTCGAGAGCGCGGTAAGCCCAAGAGAGGGCCTTCCTGGTATAGCTATGCAGCTAGGCAGCGTCACATTCGTAGGCTTGCCCAAGCTTCCTCGACCTCTCTGATTTGTTGAGATAGGGAGCAAAATTTGCCTCCAATGACCTTTGTAGAGGAGGAAATTCTGGAAGAGCCAATTATGGTTCCATCGAATTCCCTCCTTTACACAGTTCCTAACCCCCATGACCCGCCTAGCACCAATCACAGTACCCCTACTACAGCTTGTTCCATGGACATGGTGACTTGTTTAATTCAGGAAGAGATTATGGGGTCAACTACCCAACAGAACCTCTACTGCCCCCCGTCATTCTGATTTGAGACTCGCATTCCACTTGCCTCCTAACGTCATAGCATCTGGAGCTCATCTTAGAGATGTGAAGGGATATGCAGGAACAACTTCACAAGCATACATTACTCAGCAACGACTTGACATTATGTTTGAAGCACGTTCAAGCTCACAAAGCTAGCAACGATATCTGACCTACGCACAACCTTATGTCTTCACTCCTCAAGGCGACACTCAGGGCATCACAGGTTTTACTAGTTCTTTTGTTGTTTAATATTTTTCTTTCAGCTCAATGCACTTCTTTTGCAAAGAAACAGTGAATTTTCTGCATGTTCAAACAGTTAAGGCACTTCACTACCTTGCCACCTGTTCCCGTTTCCAAATGTTTGGCGAAACATGTGGGGGTTTTTTGTCATGATACAACTAGAATAGAAGGTCATCATTTGTTTTGGTTTCCACTTGTCTCGCGGAACATGTGGCAGGCCTCCATACATGGCCATGTTATGTATGATTATAGTAGTTTTTGAGGAATTAAATCTTTTTTTATTTACAAAAAAAAAATAAGGTATTTCACCCTTTGCAATCTGCAATAGTACTAATGTAGAGTATGAGACAAGATTGTCTTAGGAATAAGAATAAAAAAGGGCTCTACCATCCACATTGTAGTAAAATAGAGGCCACAAACTGCAAAGAAGTATGCCATATGCACCACGATAAAGTAGAGGCCTATAGCACCAACCAATCAAAGGAGGCCATGTGGCAAATTGACAAAAAAAAAAACTTAAAAATTTGTTTCATGGATATTGAAGATCTTGTCAGCTAAAACAATTCATAGAGATAATACTAAGAAGAGAAAGGATTGTTCATATACCAAGAGGATGAAGAGGCAAAACACTAACTTATCCAAAAAGGGTAATGAAGATTGTCCCAAAGCCCATACTATGAAATCCATGTCAACAAATTCTATAAATTACAACAAGATAGTAAAATAGACAAACTCTTAGTACTATTATTGATTGAAAAAAAAAATATCCTTACAAAGAAGAAGTTACCATTTGAATTTTCAAAATAAAATCCTTTTATTATTATTATTTATGTGGTTAATTTTTGCAATATTGTTTTCTATATTTAAATTACACTGTACAAGTATTGTACCATTAAAATTAATGAACGGTAAAATAGCAAAAAAAATAATATTTTATTTCCACAAAATTAATTAAAGTCTATGTTATTGAATTAACTCAACCAACTATAGACTGACTATTATAAATCAAAAGTTGTAAAATCTATAAGAGCCTAAGTTAGTGGTGATTTAAATTCATATGTAATCATGAAGAAAAGGTTTGAGAAGCATGAATGTAGTTTTAGAACCTGTAGAAGTTTGAGAATTTTTAATATTTTTCTAAAGTTGTTTATGGTTAAATATTAAAAGAAATTTTACAATCCTTTTAAAACGAAAAAAAGTTGTTATAAATTTAAAACAAACTTAAAAAGAAAATAATTAAATTAAATTAAAAAATAAAATAAAATAAACAAAAAATAATAATAATGTAGCCATTCGTTATCATTTGTTCCACAGATCTTTAAAAATGGCTTTACGTTATTCCATTTCTTTTTACCATTTTTTTCTTAGCTACAGGAAGACCATTTTCGAGCAAGCATTAAACAGGAAGTGCGTCAATCGTTTTCACAGGCACAATATTGAGCTTCCATAATTTCACAGGTCGATGGTAGGATTTCTCAGAGGTGCATTCTCTTTTTTCTATAATCTTACAAGGACCTTCATATTCTTGGAAAGAGAGGTGTCACAACTCCACCAAGTCATCGTCATTTTCCTCATTTTGTCTCACCTTTCAGCTATTTAGTGTTGATTTTTATATAAGATGATATATAATTGATGCGTTATTACAATGATGAGTGTTTCATATATATAGAACATATGGTGACCATCCATGAAAGGATGTGTCCCTTGGATAATAAATAACTACTTATTTATTATATATATTTATACTAAACTAGCCTCCACAACAAACACAACTTTTCACTTTTTACTTTTCACATTATGAAGACCGACCAAAGTTACAAAATTCAACACTCCCTCTTAACTAGGAAGGTATTCATAATCATATGCAATTTAGTTGTCATATGATCACTTCCTCTTAACTAGGAAGGTATTTGTCATCACCACCAACAACCTCTCATATGATCTGGGAGAATGTCTTCTCGATGTTTTCCAAACATCAACACTCTCTTTCAATGAGAGAGACATTCTTCAGCATGCCATGCTTATCTCTGAAGTATACAAACTTCATCATATACTCACGACACATGTCTATCGGTCTTTGGAGATGTCTCTCTCCCACATGAATCGAGGGGAAACTCCCTCTGCAGCTCTCCCTTTGAGCCAATTGACTCTCTCTGAGATCATGATCACTCTGGGTCCGCATGTGATAGCATATAACATCTTGAGTCTTTATTATTCCTTGTCAAATTACCATGACTAGGACAAAGACCACACCAAGGTCATTCACTACAGGTACACCCATGTGATTGAATGTTAGCCCGATGTTAACTGACACATGGAAAGCACCTCGAATCCATATTATTCCTTGTTGTGATCAAGGAAGAACTACACCTGGGTCCATTTACGACAAGTACACCTTTGTGATAAATGTATCATATCTCCCTTGGTTTGTAGTCCAATCTAGGAGAAGGTACATCTCATGCTTACTCGGGACATTCACCACAGGTACACCCTTGTGGGTGAATGTATGCTCGATGTTTCCACACATTGGAGGAATGTTAGCACATCAAGTCTTTTGTTCTTCGAAGACTAAGCTTGGGTCATTCACCACTGGTCAAATCACCACAACCAATCTTGGGAGAATGTCTACCTGATGCTAAAATATCAACATCATTAACTGCGACAACTTGGTCAGTATCTTGACACATGGCACATCATACAACATCAACTATCTGAGCCACACTCTCTCTGAGTAATTTGGGCATGATGTTGTAAGTATCAAGTGTTGTACACTCAATTGAGTGTTCCTAGGCTACAAGAATCATTCTTCTTAATCTGGTCACTAACTGTGAGACAAGAAGAATGTTCGTCATGTATCTCCCCACTCTGGTCACTACTGTGAACTCAGGGAGAAGGACCACTCTTCCCACTCTTGTCACTACTGTGAACTCAGGAATAATGCTTGCCATGTACCATTCTCCCCACTCTGGTCACTACTGTGAACTCAGGGATAAGGACCATTCTTCCCACTCTGGTCACTACCTATGAACTCGGGAAGAATGTTCATCTTAGACCACTCTCTCCGCTCTGGTCACTACCTGTGAACTCAAATAGAATTTTCATCCATGGTACAAACCTGGACCATTTTCCCCACTCTGTTCATTATCTATGAACTCAAGGAGAATGTTTGTCCATCAACACTCCCTCTTACACTGAATGATGAGAGGCTCTACTCTCGCTCACATCCTAGCACATAACTTAGCCAAGTGAGCCTTCATCGCTCACGTCCTCGCACTTGTGACATCATCTGCTCCCCTTCTCACATCTTGACCAAGCATCAGAGCCTTCTGGGCAACCCTACCACGATCATCTCATCCTACTGCGTACCATGTTCGAATGGGACATACTCATCAAAATCTTCACATGGTGCCTCCATCATATTATACTTGGCACGAGCTGCTCTTGTATAGCCACATGCATAACATGAAACAAGTGAACATAGCAAGCCCACGAGACTTCCCTCTATCATTGCACAACAAATTCCAATAATAACACTTCATAACAGAAAGTACACCAGGCAAGGTCCAGTTCATACCATAGCCCACGTTTTGTTTGGAGGATCATAGGATCGAAACCTGCCCCAAGTGAACTTCCCTCCAGGTCCTCCCTTCTAGGTGAACTATTGATGTCGTTGGTCAATCTATCAGATGCTCAATCTCCTTTTCTCACATCGTGGGCTATCACCTCTCATCCATGTGTCAAACGATGGTCACTTCACCTTATCAAGGATTCTGATGGGCGGTGCCTCCTAACCCTTCAAACCAGGGTATCTTCTAGCTTTCTAGAGCGTGAGCGTAGATTACAAATAAATTTAACAACGTCTTGTGTGATATCTTGAAGACATGTCTTGTTTACAACAAACATTTGGACTCCACTAATACAACATATGTTTGTAATCATCCTGCCATTTGAAGCCAATTGTGCTAGAGGTTTCAATCTCTCCCTGCATACCCGATTCTTCTCTCTAACTTAACCGTAATCTGTCAATTAATGGTTCTATGACCACGCCATTGAGGATTGGAGTCTATCACTCTATTAACATAATATTTGGCACTAATGAATCTGATTTAAAAATTAGCAAATCTCATTAATAGATTGTAGATTTGGAAGACCATTGATATATACCATAATGTGTTCGTAGTCATGAGTATAATGTGGAGCAAGTTTGGTTAACAGGTTCTGATAAGATAAGAATGTTGTTTGATATGCCAGCTACATCAGATGAGAGAATTTATTAATACACCAAGTAACACTCGCTTATCATATCCTCTAACTACGAGTCATAACAAATATTGGAATGGACAGTCTATTGAGTAACTACCATAAATCGGATAGTAAGGATGTAAGTTGATTGAAACCAAACAAGAACCAACCATGAAATTTTAAGCACAGTCAATAGAAAATAACTGGGTAGTTAACATTATAACCAAATATGCACTTCAACATTTAATTAAACTATACGCCACAGTCCAGATTTCTTTGATGATACTATGCGCTAAGACACTGTAACCCAATACATGGAGAATTTACACTTAAAGTTCAAGCCTGCGCCAGGCTATCTCTTTCATTTTCCTAGGCCCTCCTGTGAGGGAGTCAAGCCTAGTCCTGCTATGATACCATGTTGATTTTTATATAAGATGATATATAATCGACGTGTTATTACAATGATGAGTGTTTCATACATATAGAACATATGGTGACCATCCACAAAAGGATGCGTCGCTTGGATAATAAACAACTACTCATTTATTATATATATTTATACAAAATTGGCCTCCACAACAAACACAACTTTTCACTTTTTACTTTTCACATTATGAATACCGACCTGTACTTACCTGTTCTTACCTATCATGCTCCCGATGGGAAATAACGCTTGATGTGGATAGCATTCAYAGGTAGTTTYAGAGCCTCTCRTTCAAGCATTGTTAAATTAAACGAGTTTGTTCCTACTTGACTCATAATCTTGTAAGGACTTGTCCATAATCTGTCTAACTTCTTGTGCATACCAAGTTTCTCTYTCCTTTTTTCCCATAATAACACTAGATCTCCTTCTTTGAAATCCTTCTCCTTTGCTTTGTGATCAAAAGTGTTATTAACCTTCTCTTGACTTCTCACCATCTCACTCAGAGMAACCCTCCTAGAATCATCTAATTCCACCAACTGGTCAATTTGTCCCTGGATTACTTCTTCTTCTATGGTGTATTGTTGGGCGAAGCGGAGGATGGGAATTTGGAGATTCACATGTAGTTTAACCTCCAACGCATATACTAGTTCAAAGGGGGTTTTTCCTGTTGAGGTCTTTGTTGTTATGCGATCTACCCATAGGGCGTACTTGATCTTGCTATCCCAGACCTTCATATTTTCTCCCACAACCTTCTTGATAATATTCATGAGATTCTTATTGCTTGACTCTGCCAAACCATTCCCTTGGAGATAGTAGTTTGAGGAATGGGATGGAGTGATGTTAGAAACGTGGGTGTGCTCGTTTAACCATAGACAATATAGCAATATTGTCACACAACCATAGCACAAATGCCACCCCCGAGCAGCTTAACCTTGACAGAGAAGAATTCTGGTAGTAAATCAATAGCCAACCAAGGCTAATGCGCCATGCAAGGATAACCAAGACTGATAAAAAAGTCCAACCCATAAAGACCAAAATTACAGGTTGTAGTAACTGCAGCTGCATCTACTCTCCAGACTTGCGCACTACTAAATTTTTATAGTGCGCACCATTAAATTTCTTCAATTGCGAGCTGTGTCTTCCAAATGAGCTCTGGCATCCTGTATTTATACTGCTCCTCCTTAGTTGTCTGGGTCGACTTTTCATTTTGGAGTCTAAAAACTCAATATTAAATATTTCCTTTAGCCGACTTGTCTTCTAGGGTTATGTCCAATGATTTAGGGTTTCTTCTTACTTCCCGAAATATTCTAGTATCGACAATGGTTATAAGTGGAGGTTAATACCTCCCGTAGCTACCATAATATCAACACTTTCTCCTAGTTAGGGAGGTATAAAAGGCAATGGTGTTGATCACAAATAGACCATTCAACTGGTAGCATCATCATCACTATCCAACTAGATAGTCTCCATGGAAATCAGAACAATGTCATCCAATAGAACACAACCATGTCTATTCATAGTAGTATACAACTACTATCTAGAGACATAAAGTATCTATAACAATTATACCATCTGATATCAATCTGTATAAATAATATCATGATACAAACTGAGTCATCTGGCCCATTCTTCCACTCACATCTGTGAGATCTGGAAGAGCATCTGCCCTCAGAAGGTAAAACATCATCCATGGGCTATCTGGACTATTCTTCCTAAGCATAGAAGAATAATTATCCCTAATTTCTGAGCCTGGACCATTCACCTAACTGGGCTATTCCTCTTACACTAATCATAGTGAAACTTGGAGAGAATGAGTCTGCCCTAGGGAATGCATGTCCCCGATTGTTGAACCTAGACCATTCACTTAACTGGGCCATTCCTCCGGCACTAATCATAGTGCAACATCGAGAGAACGAGTCTGCCCTAGGGAATGACTGTTCGGACCATTTCCTAAGGAAATGATTGTCCCCACCAACCTCCAAAATAGACCATTCTTCAAAATTGATCCCAACTATGAACTTCAAAAGAATGATTGCCCGACGAGGCAGACCATTCTTCTTGACCATTACTTAGAGTGACTGCCAAGAAGAATGATTGTCCTAGACCATTCCCCCACACTAGCCACAAGGGGAATCACTGTCTATGGTACATGAAAAATCTATCGGACCATTTTCATTATGAAAATGACTATCCAATCTGGACCATTTTTCGAACTGGAAAATGCATGTCCGTCATAAATCTCAAACCACTTTCCAAACTGGAAAGGAACTGCCCAACCTAGACCATTTTCCAAACTAGAAAATGATTGTCCATGAATCAATAATATATATATATATATATATATATATATATATATATATATATATATATATATATATATATATATATATATATATAAGTGCTCCCTCCCAACCTGGGGAGCCATCTCTTCCCTTTCAGCTAAGGGAGTTATCTCCACGAGCCCCAACTTCTCCCTTAAGTATGCAAACTTTATCCTAGACAAAGGCTTTGTCAAAATGTCTGCTACCTACTGATTTGTGGGGATATACTGGAGTTTTACTTCTCCTTCCTAGAATTTATCACGAATAAAGTAGTATTTGATCTCAATATGTTTTGATCGGTCATGGAACACTAAGTATTCAGATAGCCTTATACAACTTTGATTGTCACAGTATATTACGGTCGAATCTGGAACCTAATCAAATAATCCAGAAATCAACTTCCTTAGCCATGCTGCTTCGGTACATGCCTCATGTGTTGTGATATATTCTGCTTATGTTGTACTAAGTGCGACAGACTTATGTTTCCTACTGGACCATGATATCATAGCAGATCCCAAGCTGAAACATATCCCTTAAGTACTGCTTTTGTCTTTTGCACTCTTTGCCCAAGATGAATCTATGAATCCATGAATTTGTATATCACTAGATGAGGTGTATCTTAAACCATAGTTTAGCGTCCCATGAATATATCTTAGAACATGCTTTGCAACTATCCAATGCTCATGTCTGGGTTCCACCTGGAACTGGCTTAAGGTGTTTACAACAAAGCAAATATCTGGTCAAGTATTTACTAGATACATCAACGACCCAATCAATTGTCGATATAGGGACGGGTCTACTGGATCAGAATATGAGTCTCTTACTTTTCTTATATCTGTGGTCATAGGAGTGGCCATGGATTTGCAATCCATCATTCCAAATTTATGAAGAATCTTTATTGCATACTTTCCTTGTCCAAGGAAGACTTCAACATGCTTCTGCCATACTTCTAGTCCCAAGTAATAGTGCATGAGACCGAGATCTTTCATATCGATCTTAGAAGCTAGTTCCTTCTTACATTGGGCGATGAGAGACTTTGCACTTGTCAAGAATAAGTCATCAACATATTGTAGTAGAATCACAAGTGCATTGTTCACAACTTTGTAGTAGAGATTTGGATCCACATGACTCTTAGAGAAACCAAGTCTTATTAAGTAGCTATCTATTATGGCATACCAAACTCTTGGAGCTTGTTTGAGTCCATACAAGGCTTTCTTTAATCTGCAAACATGAGTATCTCTGGAATGTACTTCAAAGCCTTGACGTTGTTCAATGTATACTTCTTCTTCAATTGTTCCATTGAGTAAAGTTGTCTTTACATCCATCCGATGTAGACTCCATCCCATGGAGGTAGCAAGAGACGTAATGGCTCTAATAGAAGTATATCTGGCAACAAGAGCAAAGGTTTCGTCATAATCTTCTCCCTCCTTCTGCGAGAACCCTCTAGCTACGAACCTTGCCTTGTATTTATCCACACTTTTGTCTGTTGCATGTTTGATCTTATAGACCCATTTTGAAGTTACCACTGATTTTTCTTTAGGTCTAGGCACGATTTTCCATACGTCGTTTTTCATGATGGACTAGTGTTCTTCTGTCATGGATTCTTTCCATTGTTTCTTATGAGTTGCTTCTTCAAATGTAGTGGGTTCTTCATTTATAAGCGTTGTCATACATGTTGCATAGTTGGAGAATCTTTTGGGATTTTTGCTTTCTCTGAAGGTGCCACTTGGGTCTTTGAGTCTTTCTGCTTCTTGTAGGGTAGCTTCAAGCCAAACTGGATGTTTTCTAGTTTTGGGTACAATGACTGATTCAATAGGTTCACATGGTTGCATTGGATGATCAAGTTGTCCCGGTTCTTCATTCTGACCTTCTAGAAGATAGGTAATTTCTTCTTTAAACTCTTTGTATTCTTCTTCTTCTATGGATTCTTCTATAGATTTCTTGAAATCCATCTTCTCATTGAAGATCACGTCTCTGCTGAATTCCACCTTATGTTGTTCTCGGATATAGATTATGTAGGCTTTGGATGGTTCATTGTATCCAACAAGTATGCCCTTCTTTCCTGAGGGTTCTAGTTTCTTCCTTTTATCCTTGGAGATATGAATGTAAACATGGCAC
>JZKD02S1386269.1:0-11369 GCA_000966675.3 Picea glauca
TTTATATTATTCCCTATTCGCCGCAATAAAATAAAATTATTTTATGAATGTGCATTCCCTAAGTCTGAACTATGAATTTTTTATGATAAATATTTTCTCCCGATGGAAGAATTTCATAGAGGTTAAATTTTACGGCAGAGAGATAAAGGTTTTTGAATGGGAAAATGTACATGGACTAAAGATTTGGATAATTTGTTATTCAAAGTTTTTATAGAAGTAAAAGAAGAGGATTAAAAATATTTTACCAAAGATGGTAACCAAGACATGGTTTTCAAAACCATGGGAAACAAAACAATAAATGGTTTCACGGTGAAATGGTAAATTGGGCAAAACAAGTCATGGTTTTCAAAACCACGGGAAGAAAGTAATAAATGGTTTTTCAAAATCATGGGCATGAATTAAAATATGGAAATTTAATTCTACAGGATAAAAAATATTTGGGAATTATTTTTATTCAAATATATTATTCCCAAATATTTAAGGAGAATATGGATAAATGAAATTATATTTGAAAGAGTACAAGTGACATTTAAAAGAGAATGTGGTAGAGGAAGGAGCTGAAGCGTAAGAGGAATTGACAGTTGGATCATGAAACGTTTTTATGTTAATCATTATAGTCGATTCTCATACCAAAACTATCATTTGTAATCATTGTACTCAGTTT
This sequence comes from Picea glauca, assembly GCA_000966675.3. Taxonomy (NCBI): domain Eukaryota; kingdom Viridiplantae; phylum Streptophyta; class Pinopsida; order Pinales; family Pinaceae; genus Picea; species Picea glauca. Next base: position 665 of record JZKD02S1386269.1, read on the forward strand.
TAGAAGTTGAAACGTTTCGGTTCAACTATTGTAATAGGTTTCTAACTAAAGGAACTCAAATTGTATAAGTATTAGAAGTTCCCAATGTATTAATGTTGGAATAAGTGCAAGGGAACGCTTGAGCTGTTTGAACTTGAATGTAATTTTCTAAAGATGAATAGAATATATATGCAGAAGTCTTTGAAGTCTCTATGAAAATATTATAATGGTGGTGATATGAGTTTTGTCTTCTCTCTTTGTATGTATTTCCTATGTTTCTAATTCCATTATCATTGTTTTCAATTTAAATTGGATAGTTTAAAGTTCCATAATTCATCTTATGATGCTCTTGGCTTAAGCAATTTAAACTGTGTTAAGTTTCTTCCTAACTAATTCAGAATTCATTTCATTAATTCTTTGATGCAGTTACTTGTTTTCCCCTTTCTTCTTACACTATGTAAATAACAATTTATAACTCAGATTCATCACCTCATTTAGTCTTTATCCTTTGGAGAGTTCTACCGACCAGTCAATGTTTCTATTCATTTTCACAAATTAGACTCCATAGCCCTAAGTGTTTCCTCCCCTTCCCTACCAGCAAAATTACAAAAACCCCCCAAAACAAACAAAATCTAGCCATTGATTGTCAAAGAAATACCAAGTGATAGGAGAGATCCCTCTCTGAGATGAGAAGGCTAGTACTCAACTCTAAATTTGGTTTGTAGGTTACCTCTGTCGTTTTTTTTATCAGTCAAAAAAAATTATAGAGTGCTAACAGATTGGACCACTCCTTGTCCAATCCGGTTAAAAAATCCATCTTGAAATAGCTATCTCAACCCTTGTGAGTCTTCATCAAAATGTATATAAAGCCTTGGCCTTCTAGGGCCCCTGTTCTAATTTCCTCTTCCTTTGTTACCCCGACCATGGCTACCTCTGCTGAAAAATCTCATTATTGTATGCATTACTTATTAGCAACTAGTTTCTTCAATAAACCATACATGACATCTCTTTAAATATGAAACAAAGTTTGGCTCAAAAACACATCAGACTCATGCAATCCAATCCATAAAAATCATCCAATACTTGTCAATGAGTAGCGGGTGAATAACGGTTATGGGATGTGTGAGGGATTGTATTGAGCGAAAAGTGGTAAAATGAAGGAGAGTAGATCATGATTATTGATCAAAAAATCATCAAACAATCAACTGTATTGTAAATCAAAACATATTACTGTAACTCATCCTAGTGTCATCCTTTAATTGTTATCATACAAAATTTCATTTAACTGTATTTAATTTTAAGAACAGGGAGTGGATGGCGAATATGGGAAGGCGAGGGGACTTTTAATGTGTGAAAAGGTGAGAGAATGATAGGGAAAAAGTGAATATTGTTCATAAAACAAATCAAGTAACCCATAAACATAGCTCTGTATTCAATACAAAACATACCAATACCAATTTAATAATTACTGTGTGTCAAAACTGTTCATTGTTCCACATTTAATTTCTTCAAAAATTCTCAATTAACACAGTCTATACTTATAATCAAACAACTTCCAATAGTCATGTTAAGAGAAATGTTTGGTTCTAATTTCTTTCATTTCATTTAAAGAATCGAAAGAAACACACAACAATCATTGCTCCACCTCTATCCATAATACATCACTATAAAATATCAAACACTGTCCATAAATTCACAATCGCTCAAATAAAACATATGCACATGTCCCTTTTCCAAATTGAACAGACTTCTAAAACTTGCCCGATTTCATGCCTTCTTCATTATATCACCCAACAAAACTTTGCAATGAAACCATAATATAAAACCCCAGCTTCATCAATGATGATGTAATTATTTACAATATGCACGATACTTCCATAATAGATACACAATGAACATAACACAATAACAAAACCATCAATTTTAGAACTCGTTATGATCCCGATCGGAACTAGTTAAACACACACAGTATTCACCCACTTGTAATTAACACCATGTTGTAAGAACACAACGATCCAAAGGATAATGAAAAAGAGGAAGCCCTCTAATTGTATATTATTACTTATCCCTGATCACAACTTTCCAACCAATTAAATCAAACGAATTCAATATAAGTACTCAAAGAAACCGTCATAATCACTCAACCAATCTATAACAGTCAACAAGATGCCCGAAAAGAGTGATAGCAGTTGGGGATTATTAAAAACGATCTCTATAACAATGAATACAAAGAATTAATCAAGAGTTCGCTCGGTCATCAAAATCATAGAGAGACTGGAGGTCCTCAAACATATCAACCAATAGGAAGAGACCCTTCGATACAAGCACGATAAAACCACAAGGCTCCTTATAACTCTCAGTTTGTGCATTGGCACAATAGTTCAACAACAGGTAGTGTAGGAAAACGATGCAGAGGAGAAGTGAATGTCCACTGGACAATGACAAGTACCCCAGAGCACACAGAGGTATAACCTCTGTGCATTTCTCAAGGATTGAATCAATGGATAAAAATTCCAATGGAAATGTTGGCTCAAGGCATAACTTATATCACCAAACAACCATATATCTTGGCATAATGGCCACCCTATAACTGAATTTTGAGATACGTTGATGCCAAGACCATAAAAATAATCCCACGACCATGTAATAAACCCACGACCATGACTCTGGAGAATACACAGCGAGAAAAAGGCAGTCCGAAAAACACACACAGAAACCACATATCAGCCCGAATACGACTAGACAGGATTACCCTCATAATTGTGAGGAAGCGACCAACAAGGATAAATAGAGTGAACCCATCCAAAAAAACAAAGTGATAATACCCAAATCCACTCAAAAAACACAGAGAGCCATCATGATTTTCACCAACAAGCAAACCAAATCTTTTACTTGCAAAACTAATAACCGCACAGTCATTCCAAAGAGAAAAACCTCAGATTTACACAGTTGCAAATCTCAAGAAGACACAAAACAAAGAATCATTGAGCCATCATTCATTCATACACAGAGCATAATTCATGGATGGGTGAAAATTAACCATACATATAACTGATATCTTAAAAGGGGCGATTTGGTCGAGTGTTTCCTTCCCAAGATTGAATTTCGAAGCTTAACCACCAGCAAAACGAAATGCAACAATAACCATTATAGGGTGATATCCCATTGGGGGGAGTATGGAGTGACATGCATTTACTACACGTCGCTTCTACATGTTAACACTAGAAGTCAGCTCCAGATTGCATTGGAGGTAATCCCAATACCCATCAAAGTTTTATGTCACAGGTTGGTTTTAAAGAGGTCAAATGGGCACAAAATCAAGATGATATCATTTTAACTCAGAAAACTGGACTGGTATGCACATGCAAGTGAGGTCTTAATTAACTTCAGTCAGTGAGTTCGAGTAAGGGTGAATAGAGGGAATACTTTGGTGAAGAGAGTATTCCAGCAACCTAAGGAGGAAAAGATTCAAATACAAGATCCTCTTGGATTCAAAACTTTAGGAAACTGAAGAACGTAAATAACAACACTGCAATCAAACATACATTACAATATAGTCAAAACAATCTATTTGAATCCTTCAATCATGGACACTTCAATATCAGAGAAAAATAAGATGAAAAAGAAGTTGACTTTCATTAAACAAGAAGTCTCAGATCAAAATACATAACCAGAGAACTAGAGTTCTTTATCAAAAAAATTAAAATTCGGGAGCGTAGCTCAACCATCGACCTTAACAAAATATCAAAACTGCCTATATATACTAAAAAATGTTGCAACTACCAGGAGTGTGATCGAGCCCCTACATTCAAAGTTTCCAATTTTCACCCACTCTATTAGACTGTGCAGGCCTTCTCATGTTATATGCGATACAGGCGCAATTATGCGTTTTACAAGAAAATTCATCCAGGAGGAAGCTTCAGGTGGACAGTCTGCCTGCATGGCTTCTCTCTGCAACACTTTCCATTTATGGGGTGAGACGAGGCCTCAATTGTCGCCCCTATCTTCAATAAAGTCCTTCATTGGGATTAGGATGAGGCATGACACCCATGAATGTTTCTAGGTGGTGCCCATGACTTCTTCAAGTCAATCTTAACACCTCAAGGCTCTGCAAATCTTAATTTTGAATGGAATCTCCTCCGTTGAAAACTGAACTTTCTTACTCGCTTGATTTGAGTTCATATTAGACCACTCTATTTGTTGCGCTTTTTTCTCATGGTTGCGGCCTGTGGCCCTTGAAAACTTTATGTGATAAATTTTGACCAAGGAATCGAAAACACACCCTTTGACTGGGTTTTGAGGGTGCTTGAGTTGTTCAGACCTCAAACATTTTCATTCTTCCTGTGGAAATCATGGGTAGAATGCCACATGATTTACACCATAATGATCCTGAGGGTAAACCTTAATTACTGCTTGAGTCCTATGATGTAGGCTGCAAATTCATGTGTTAACATATAGGCTCCATGGGGGATAGAGACCTCCCTGTGAGGCTCTGAGAAATCCTTTTGCAGTTTCAGTGCCTTAGTGTTGGGTTGTGGAGTCACTTTATAAAAAACAAAAACAAAAACAAAAGAACTATGATATTTACAATGATGTGGGAAGCCACTCATGGCTTAAGTGAAAAAATTCTTCAGAAAATGCCCATTTACAGGGCTACCAAAAACTTCAGCATCCTCCAAATTCTGCAACTTGTAAGTGTTATTTGAAAAAACCTCAGAAACTTTGAAGGGGTCGATCCATAAGGCCTCAAATTTACCGTTCTTTCCTTTAACTTGTTTAGGTGCATTCCACTTGATTACTAGATCTCCCAAATGGAAATCATTTTTGTTTACCTTTTTGTCAAAGGCCTGTTTGATCTTTTGTTGATGGTCATGTGCTTTGTCTAGTAGTTTCTCCCTAGTCTGCTACACTTCTACCAGCTATTGTATTCTTCTAATCATATCATCTGGTNTAAAATAAAATTATTTTATGAATGTGCATTCCCTAAGTCTGAACTATGAATTTTTTATGATAAATATTTTCTCCCGATGGAAGAATTTCATAGAGGTTAAATTTTACGGCAGAGAAATAAAGGTTTTTGAATGGGAAAATGTACGTGGACTAAAGATTTGGATAATTTGTTATTCAAAGTTTTTATAGAAGTAAAAGAAGAGGATTAAAAATATTCTACCAAAGATGGTAACCAAGACATGGTTTTCAAAACCATGGGAAACAAACCAATAAATGGTTTCACGGTGAAATGGTAAATTGGGCAAAACAAGTCATGGTTTTCAAAACCATGGGAAGAAAGTAATAAATGGTTTTTCAAAATCATGGGCATGAATTAAAATATGGAAATTTAATTCTACAGGATAAAAAATATTTGGGAATTATTTTTATTCAAATATATTATTCCCAAATATTTAAGGAGAATATGGATAAATGAAATTATATTTGAAAGAGTACAAGTGACATTTAAAAGAGAATGTGGTAGAGGAAGGAGTTGAAGCGTCATAGGAATTGACAGTTGGATCATGAAACGTTTTTATGTTAATCATTATAGTCGATTATCATACCAAAACTATCATTTGTAATCATTGTACTCAGTTTTAGAAGTTGAAACATTTCGGTTCAACTATTGTAATAGGTTTCTAACTAAAGAAACTCAAATTGTATAAGTATTAGAAGTTCCCAATGTATTAATGTTGGAATAAGTGCAAGGGAACGCTTGAGCTGTTTGAACTTGAATGTAATTTTCTAAAGCTGAATAGAATATATATGCAGAAGTCTTTGAAGCCTCTATGAAAATATTATAATGGTGGTGATATGAGTTTTGTCTTCTCTCTTTGTATGTATTTCCTATGTTTCTAATTCCATTATCATTGTTTTCTGTTTAAATTGGATAGTTTAAAGGTCCATAATTCATCTTATGATGCTCTTGGCTTAAGCAATTTAAACTGTGTTAAGTTTCTTCCTAACTAATTCAGAATTCATTTCATTAATTCTTTGATGCAGTTACTTGTTTTCCCCTTTCTTCTTACACTATGTAAATAACAATTTATAACTCAGATTCATCACCTCATTTAGTCTTTATCCTTTGGAGAGTTCTACCGACCAGTCAATGTTTCTATTCATTTTCACAAATTAGACTCCATAGCCCTAAGTGTTTCCTCCCCTTCCCTACCAGCAAAATTACAAAAACCCCCCAAAACAAACAAAATCTAGCCATTGATTGTCAAAGAAATACCAAGTGATAGGAGAGATCCCTCTCTGAGATGAGAAGGCTAGTACTCAACTCTAAATTTGGTTTGTAGGTTACCTCTGTCGTTTTTTTTATCAGTCAAAAAAAATTATAGAGTGCTAACAGATTGGACCACTCCTTGTCCAATCCGGTTAAAAAATCCATCTTGAAATAGCTATCTCAACCCTTGTGAGTCTTCATCAAAATGTATATAAAGCCTTGGCCTTCTAGGGCCCCTGTTCTAATTTCCTCTTCCTTTGTTACCCCGACCATGGCTACCTCTGCTGAAAAATCTCATTATTGTATGCATTACTTATTAGCAACTAGTTTCTTCAATAAACCATACATGACATCTCTTTAAATATGAAACAAAGTTTGGCTCAAAAACACATCAGACTCATGCAATCCAATCCATAAAAATCATCCAATACTTGTCAATGAGTAGCGGGTGAATAACGGTTATGGGATGTGTGAGGGATTGTATTGAGCGAAAAGTGGTAAAATGAAGGAGAGTAGATCATGATTATTGATCAAAAAATCATCAAACAATCAACTGTATTGTAAATCAAAACATATTACTGTAACTCATCCTAGTGTCATCCTTTAATTGTTATCATACAAAATTTCATTTAACTGTATTTAATTTTAAGAACAGGGAGTGGATGGCGAATATGGGAAGGCGAGGGGACTTTTAATGTGTGAAAAGGTGAGAGAATGATAGGGAAAAAGTGAATATTGTTCATAAAACAAATCAAGTAACCCATAAACATAGCTCTGTATTCAATACAAAACATACCAATACCAATTTAATAATTACTGTGTGTCAAAACTGTTCATTGTTCCACATTTAATTTCTTCAAAAATTCTCAATTAACACAGTCTATACTTATAATCAAACAACTTCCAATAGTCATGTTAAGAGAAATGTTTGGTTCTAATTTCTTTCATTTCATTTAAAGAATCGAAAGAAACACACAACAATCATTGCTCCACCTCTATCCATAATACATCACTATAAAATATCAAACACTGTCCATAAATTCACAATCGCTCAAATAAAACATATGCACATGTCCCTTTTCCAAATTGAACAGACTTCTAAAACTTGCCCGATTTCATGCCTTCTTCATTATATCACCCAACAAAACTTTGCAATGAAACCATAATATAAAACCCCAGCTTCATCAATGATGATGTAATTATTTACAATATGCACGATACTTCCATAATAGATACACAATGAACATAACACAATAACAAAACCATCAATTTTAGAACTCGTTATGATCCCGATCGGAACTAGTTAAACACACACAGTATTCACCCACTTGTAATTAACACCATGTTGTAAGAACACAACGATCCAAAGGATAATGAAAAAGAGGAAGCCCTCTAATTGTATATTATTACTTATCCCTGATCACAACTTTCCAACCAATTAAATCAAACGAATTCAATATAAGTACTCAAAGAAACCGTCATAATCACTCAACCAATCTATAACAGTCAACAAGATGCCCGAAAAGAGTGATAGCAGTTGGGGATTATTAAAAACGATCTCTATAACAATGAATACAAAGAATTAATCAAGAGTTCGCTCGGTCATCAAAATCATAGAGAGACTGGAGGTCCTCAAACATATCAACCAATAGGAAGAGACCCTTCGATACAAGCACGATAAAACCACAAGGCTCCTTATAACTCTCAGTTTGTGCATTGGCACAATAGTTCAACAACAGGTAGTGTAGGAAAACGATGCAGAGGAGAAGTGAATGTCCACTGGACAATGACAAGTACCCCAGAGCACACAGAGGTATAACCTCTGTGCATTTCTCAAGGATTGAATCAATGGATAAAAATTCCAATGGAAATGTTGGCTCAAGGCATAACTTATATCACCAAACAACCATATATCTTGGCATAATGGCCACCCTATAACTGAATTTTGAGATACGTTGATGCCAAGACCATAAAAATAATCCCACGACCATGTAATAAACCCACGACCATGACTCTGGAGAATACACAGCGAGAAAAAGGCAGTCCGAAAAACACACACAGAAACCACATATCAGCCCGAATACGACTAGACAGGATTACCCTCATAATTGTGAGGAAGCGACCAACAAGGATAAATAGAGTGAACCCATCCAAAAAAACAAAGTGATAATACCCAAATCCACTCAAAAAACACAGAGAGCCATCATGATTTTCACCAACAAGCAAACCAAATCTTTTACTTGCAAAACTAATAACCGCACAGTCATTCCAAAGAGAAAAACCTCAGATTTACACAGTTGCAAATCTCAAGAAGACACAAAACAAAGAATCATTGAGCCATCATTCATTCATACACAGAGCATAATTCATGGATGGGTGAAAATTAACCATACATATAACTGATATCTTAAAAGGGGCGATTTGGTCGAGTGTTTCCTTCCCAAGATTGAATTTCGAAGCTTAACCACCAGCAAAACGAAATGCAACAATAACCATTATAGGGTGATATCCCATTGGGGGGAGTATGGAGTGACATGCATTTACTACACGTCGCTTCTACATGTTAACACTAGAAGTCAGCTCCAGATTGCATTGGAGGTAATCCCAATACCCATCAAAGTTTTATGTCACAGGTTGGTTTTAAAGAGGTCAAATGGGCACAAAATCAAGATGATATCATTTTAACTCAGAAAACTGGACTGGTATGCACATGCAAGTGAGGTCTTAATTAACTTCAGTCAGTGAGTTCGAGTAAGGGTGAATAGAGGGAATACTTTGGTGAAGAGAGTATTCCAGCAACCTAAGGAGGAAAAGATTCAAATACAAGATCCTCTTGGATTCAAAACTTTAGGAAACTGAAGAACGTAAATAACAACACTGCAATCAAACATACATTACAATATAGTCAAAACAATCTATTTGAATCCTTCAATCATGGACACTTCAATATCAGAGAAAAATAAGATGAAAAAGAAGTTGACTTTCATTAAACAAGAAGTCTCAGATCAAAATACATAACCAGAGAACTAGAGTTCTTTATCAAAAAAATTAAAATTCGGGAGCGTAGCTCAACCATCGACCTTAACAAAATATCAAAACTGCCTATATATACTAAAAAATGTTGCAACTACCAGGAGTGTGATCGAGCCCCTACATTCAAAGTTTCCAATTTTCACCCACTCTATTAGACTGTGCAGGCCTTCTCATGTTATATGCGATACAGGCGCAATTATGCGTTTTACAAGAAAATTCATCCAGGAGGAAGCTTCAGGTGGACAGTCTGCCTGCATGGCTTCTCTCTGCAACACTTTCCATTTATGGGGTGAGACGAGGCCTCAATTGTCGCCCCTATCTTCAATAAAGTCCTTCATTGGGATTAGGATGAGGCATGACACCCATGAATGTTTCTAGGTGGTGCCCATGACTTCTTCAAGTCAATCTTAACACCTCAAGGCTCTGCAAATCTTAATTTTGAATGGAATCTCCTCCGTTGAAAACTGAACTTTCTTACTCGCTTGATTTGAGTTCATATTAGACCACTCTATTTGTTGCGCTTTTTTCTCATGGTTGCGGCCTGTGGCCCTTGAAAACTTTATGTGATAAATTTTGACCAAGGAATCGAAAACACACCCTTTGACTGGGTTTTGAGGGTGCTTGAGTTGTTCAGACCTCAAACATTTTCATTCTTCCTGTGGAAATCATGGGTAGAATGCCACATGATTTACACCATAATGATCCTGAGGGTAAACCTTAATTACTGCTTGAGTCCTATGATGTAGGCTGCAAATTCATGTGTTAACATATAGGCTCCATGGGGGATAGAGACCTCCCTGTGAGGCTCTGAGAAATCCTTTTGCAGTTTCAGTGCCTTAGTGTTGGGTTGTGGAGTCACTTTATAAAAAACAAAAACAAAAACAAAAGAACTATGATATTTACAATGATGTGGGAAGCCACTCATGGCTTAAGTGAAAAAATTCTTCAGAAAATGCCCATTTACAGGGCTACCAAAAACTTCAGCATCCTCCAAATTCTGCAACTTGTAAGTGTTATTTGAAAAAACCTCAGAAACTTTGAAGGGGTCGATCCATAAGGCCTCAAATTTACCGTTCTTTCCTTTAACTTGTTTAGGTGCATTCCACTTGATTACTAGATCTCCCAAATGGAAATCATTTTTGTTTACCTTTTTGTCAAAGGCCTGTTTGATCTTTTGTTGATGGTCATGTGCTTTGTCTAGTAGTTTCTCCCTAGTCTGCTACACTTCTACCAGCTATTGTATTCTTCTAATCATATCATCTGGTAGAAGTGTAGCAGACTGTTGGTCTTAAGTTTGTTATCAGTTTTCATCTTTCAAAACACTGTTGGAAAAAATGATTAGTGATGATGTTTGTATGATTTTCTGGTTGTTAATTTTGAGTTGAAATTATCTTTGTTGTCTTAATCTGAATTTGTACCTTTTGCAGAGATAACTGCTTCTACCAGTGTGTCGCCAATGTTGGCAGAAAATTC
>JZKD02S1386280.1:18133-28193 GCA_000966675.3 Picea glauca
TAACATTACTAATCTAAATTACAACTAATGGCCTAAAGACGACATAAATAAAATAACATTACTAATCTAATATGCCCCAATTAATGGGTAATGAGCCAATATTAGGGCTTAACATCCACGTCCATGGATACTTGGGAAATGAATTCCCCAAGCATCGCAAGCCTCGAAGTACATCATAAGCACACCCAAGATCGAGGAACAGAAGCAATACATGAGAGACTATGCCCTACTGGGGAAATTCCTAGGGCTTTGGTCCTCTGAACACGAGCTGGTAAAATGATACAACAATGGTGGAAGCCCAAAGGACATTACGATCTCCAGTTGGGATCTCAAGGATTCTTCACTATAATCTTGCATAATTTGGAGGACAGGAATCACATTTTCGATGGAAGGCCTTATTTCTTCAACTCGACGAGACTTTTCTTGAGATTCTAGACGAAGAATTTTATCCCTGAAACAGAGGACTTTGTGCATTCTCCAGTATGGATAAGACTCTACTCTCTGCCGCAGGAGTTCTGTTTGGAAGAGGTGATGGTCGACATCGGCAATAACATTGGAGTTTATGTTAAATCCTTGGAGGCCACGAAGCAACAAAGATATACCTCCCACGTGCTCATTTGTGTATACCTGAACATCTCAAAGTTGCTACCAGGATCCATTGCTCTAGAATATCATGATGAGGACTTGTTGCAAACCATTTACTATGAACACATATCATTTATATGTAGAAAATATCATGAGCATAGGCACCTCTTTCGGGAATGCCCCCTCAATACAACAAGTAAAGATGAAAACCCAGAAGCCAACAAAAACAAAGATGGCTTCATATCGGCAGCAGGGAGACGTAGACAAGGAGGGAGAAGACCATCAGGCCTGACCACCAAGGAACCGACCTCCAACAACCAATTTGAGGCTTTGCAATAACTTCCAGAGAACATGGATGCCACACAGATCCCTCCTACAGAGAAAATGAATCAAAACCCAGAGAAAGGGAAAGTTGTGGGTGCCCCAGGTATGGCCCAAACCACTCCTCCACGTAGCTCCAAAACCACATCCATAGAACCCTTAGAGATAGAATACGGGGACGTAGAAATGGATTTATATGAGCAAGATATGGCCGGAGTGGACTTAGAGCATCTGGAACAAGCTTATTAGCAGCAGACGCTGTATACAATCCCTCCATACCAGTTGAGAAAATTCCACAAGGTCTTCCTCAACTCCACAACAAGCTCCATTGCCATATCAAGCTAGGGTTTGGTTATACAAGGAAACCCATAGAAAGAGAAACACAAATCTCAGAAAGATGAAAAGAAAAGAGGACGAAAATCAACCCACAAGCTCATCCAAGAGATAGGACACTTTATGTTCAACTCTGGTAAGATCCATCTCATATCTGACAACTTTCCCCCCCTCCCCTCCCCATCCGCATGATGAAGATCATCTCTTGGAATATAACAACGGTCATAGTAAGCATAAGCTACTACAGGAGATTATCATAGTTGAGAAACCAGACATAATGATGCTGCAAGAAACAAAATGTGCCACTGGAGATATGGACAATCTTCTCCCTAGATGTTAGAAGAAAGGAAAATGTATCTACACTAATGCTATGGGTGAAGCAGGGGGCTTAGATCTTCTTTGGAACCTAATCTCAGTCACCCTGGAAGATGTTTTCACATCCAGATGGTCAATCTCTGCCACTTACTGACTCATCGTCTCCAACAAGACCGACTACATAACAAACATCTACGGACCAACCACACCAAGGGACAAAAATGCCTTCTTAAGGAATCTGGATGGATTAGCCCTCATAATTGCAGGGAACAGATGGATTCTCAGAGAGGACTTCAATATGATATGCAATATGGACGAGAAAAGAGGAGGAACGCATTGGCTTGAAGCGGAGTCTGGGAACTTTCATGGCCTAATTGACAAATTAGGCTTCATTGACATAGACACCCCAAATGGCATCTTCACCTCGATGAATTAAAGAACTGACACTCATCAAATTGCTTGCTGACTGGACTACTTCCTTCTCTCCGACTCTCTCATGATGGAAGGTAGAGCACTGGAAGCGCACATTCTTGATGTACATGGATCAGATCATTGGCCTATCCAAGTCTGGCTTGACATTCTTGCCACTCTAGGATGAAAACCCTTTAGGTTGGAGCGATTTTGGCTCAATCACCTGGAATTTCAACAAAATTCCCACACTTGGTGGTTGGAGGAGTTCGTTCCACATGATTCCAAGATGTACAGATTCCATCAAAAACACAAAAAATTCAAGCAAAAGCTCAAGGCATGGAATAAATAAGACTTGTTACTGTCCTTCAACAATATCTTTGAATCCCAAAAACACCTAACAGAACAAATGGGCATCATACAAAGCCAAATCCATGATTAGGGCATCTCGGAGGATCTCAAAACTTAGAAAACAACAATAAGCCAAAATATGGAGGAAAGAAAATCCCAAGAATGGATTTTATGGAGGCAAAAGTCCCACATCCAATGGATAGAGGGTGATTGAAACACCAAGTTCTTCCACAGGTCTACTAGTCAAAGAAGGCATGCTCTTCTTCTTCAACACCTTGTTGCCGATTCAAATCCACATTAAAGAAATATTGGGTTTCACTCGAAGCTCCCTTCCATCCAAATATCTAGGTATCCCCCTCCTTGACAAAGCCCTCAGAAATAGCTCCTGGGAAAGTCTCCTCACCTCCTTTTCAAAAATAATCTCCTCTTGGACCTACCGTGCTCACAATCTCCCCAGTCGCCTCACCCTTCTCAAGTTTGTGCTGCAAGCCTTGCCAATATACACATTCTTAGCCCTTGCAGCTCTAAACTTCGTTCTCAATGCTATCAGAACCCTGCAAAGGAACTTTCCCTGGAAGGCGTTCAAAACAAGTAAAAAATTGGTGATGATCAGTTGGGAAAAGCTTTGCAAACCTAAGGCTCAAGGGGGTCTAGGAATAAAAGACCCCTAAATTATGAACAAAGTCCTGAGTGCCAAGATCTTGTGGAGACGGTTGAAGAGACCTCAAGATGTGGAGAAGAAAGTACACACCCAACATAGCTGATAGAAATGTCATCAAATGGAACGGAGATACCTTAGGCTCCTTGATTTGGACGACATCCAGGCATAATCGAATCTTAGTGTTCAACCATGCCTTCTGGGAAATCCATAATGGTCAAACAACCTTCTTCTAGGATGACTCTTGGCAACAACTACCTATTCTAGTGCAAGAGGCCTGGGTTGACACCTTAAACACCCCAGATACCAAAGAGTGGATGACAAAAGTGGCAGATTATTGGAAAGACAACCATTTGGATGCCACCTGGCGTTGCTAGAAATCCACAGAAGAGGACCTGCACATTGAAGCACACGTGGATCTGCAACCCTAGCACAACCTGATCAGTGCCAGGAAAATCCCCATTCTTACAAGAGAGGACATTTTGTGATGGGGACACTCTTCAATGGGCGCGTTCAACATAAAAGAAGCCTATGTCGTCAAGGAAAATTTCAATCTCCTCCCCGCTGGGAAAGTTTGGAACAAAATTTGGTCCTTTAAGCATTGACCCAAAATCAATATCTTCCTTTGGTTGGTTGTGCATGGTAGCATTCTCACTTGGGAGAATATCATGAAAAGGGGGTTCACTGGGCCATCCATATGCATGTTGTGCATGAAGGAAGCAGAATCGATGAACAATTTTCTAAACATCTTCCCCTTCAACACCCAAGTTTGGGATCAATTCATGTCTACCATGCACACTTCAGATTGCAAGCGAGAAATCATAAGCACAACCATCGAAGAGTGGAGAGATGTGGCCTTCCATTTGCCTATTTTAAACCGAATATCACAACTACTCCCCGGTTTCATCATCTAGCAACTCTGGAAGGAAAGGAATCGAAGAATCTTCAGTAACACTTAGCAAGATTGGAAACATTGTTGGACCCGAAGTTGCACCAACATATTAGAAATAATCAGCATGTAACATTGGACTACAACAGACCTCACATGTCCACCTCAAGAACAAAGCATCTTGAAAAAATGGAATCTCACTTTAAAGCATAATTCACCCCCCACTCCTCAGAATCACTTCTTCAAGGACAACCCATCTCATTGGTCCTCTCCTCCTGAGGATTTTATCAAATTAAATTTTGATGGACACTCCAAATGAAATCTGGGCGTAATAAATTTTAGAGTTGTCTTTCGAAACCATCAGGTGAGCATTCTTCTCATCACTGTGGGAAGCTTAGGACATACCACTAAAAATTCTGCAGAACTATGGGGGCTCACAAGAGGTTTATAGTTGGAACTTGAACAAAATTTCAATAAACTAATAATGGAAGGCGATTCACAAGTGATTCTCAATCTCTTTCGGAAAATCCTGAATGGAGAAAATCCAGAAAAAATCTCGCCCTGCTAGCGACTTTCTTATGGACTCAGAACAATTGCAATGCTTATCCGACCCAATCAAGTCCTCATCCCGTCGCATGTGAGACGGAAGGCGAATCAGGTCATAGATGATCTAGCCAATATTGGAACTGACTTAGGGGGACCATACCTCCTCTACCAAGCTTCCATCCACTAGACGCATCCCATCCTCCAGAGATGCAAGGAAAAGGCTCTAGCCATCAACAACTCCTCGGATGGGGTGATAGTGTCATACAAATGTTAAATGGAAAGGACAGGTGACAACCAACATGGCACCAACCACATGACAGGCACATGCCCTCCCCTCCCTCCAGCGCCATGCATTTAACAAAAATCCATTGTAACCAGAGAACCATTATTCCTAGTGCGCCTAGATATTGCCTCTCGTCCCCTCGATGGACCAATTCAATGGTTGAGTCTTTAATCTGCTCATGTGTGTCCTCTTCCACTAGCATGTTTTTCACTTTGAACCTCACCAGGCGTCTTCGCAGCTTCATTCGCACTCATCTGAGTCCTCCAGTAGTCTGCGCTCTCCCTGGGTGATCCTTGGCTTCCTTAACTTTCTTCGTGTGTTTGATTTCCCTCACCATGCCTCAATCATGTTGAGACAACGAGGAAAAGCCAAATGCGTTTCGGCTTGGAAGCCAAGCCGACCGTGCTTCGTTCTTCGTCCTGCACATGCACCCTCCCACAGTTCATCGACCTCCTTTCCAACCTCCTCGGTGCAGTCTGGCCATAGCCTTGGTGGTATCTCGCCCCTCTCCTCACCCCATGCATGCAGGATCGAATGGTTTGATCTATTGGGAAATTATTTGGGTTTCAACCCAAGGCTTGGCCTCTTCCTTGCGGCCATCTCCAGTTGTTCCTCCCAATTCTCCTCTGAATTCGGCCCATGAACCTTCTCCAGTCCATTCACCCCCAACCCAAGATTTTTGCGCCCAAGATCTGAGTGAAGGTTTTGGTGCTAGCCATGGGCATCGATAGGTGCAACCTCACTCCTATGAAGACTGTGTCTCCTCCACAAAGATACAAGAAGGCATTGCAATTTTGCAATGCCTAGTGTTTGAATTGTGAAAGGATTTGGATGACCTCCGTTTTCGTTTGGAAATATTGGATGGGAAGGGGACACAATTCCTTCAAATTCTCTCAGCCTTGCATGAATCATGCCACCCCTCAGATGCTGAACCAAATGCATTCGAGAATGAACAACATATCCTGGTACCATCTGCGCAAAGGAATCCTTAGGAGGAAGAAACACCAGACACGAATGTGATGCTCAAAGCCACCTCCCGGGACGCGTGGCCACACTACAAGCCCACAACCTGATTGGGACAGGTGTCTCTCTACATGGTCATCTGGATGTTTAGATTATGTTTTTCCACTTGTCGCTTTAAGGTTTATATTGTTTGGTTTAAACTATGTCAGTCTTAGATGAAATCATAAATCGGTTTCCCCCATGAGATGATGTTACTTTAGTGGTTAGATGTTGTCCTATGACTAGTATCTTGATACACTAGTTCTAAACCTACCAGGATGGCTGAATTGGTTTCCCCTCCGGGAAATTCAGTTACTACGGTCTGGGTTAAATTGTTGATGCTGTAATTTTTGTTTTTCAAAGGCTTTTTATAGAATCTTACTTACAAAAAAGAAAAAATAGATTGCTATGAAACCTCATATTAGAATATTTATAAGACAATCGCATGTGCTCATCTATGCAATTGAACTCATTGAATTAATGTTGTTATGGTATCAAAGTTAATTCCATGAAAATAATTGTAGTATTTTCTTTCAAAACAACGTAACATTTCTTAGTCGCATGATAAGGAAACTCTAGCTAATTTAACCATAGCTAGTTTAGCCAGTTTACTATATGGGCTCCTCATGTTTATTGGTCACTTTTTTGGGGACTAACGACATATATTTAAGTTGACACATGATAAAAAATTAAAATCGTAATTAAGTTGACACATGATAGCTTAGTATGGGGTTATTTTCCTATAGGAGGTGGAGATGGATCTCGAGTTTCTTCTATGCAAACCTGTGGAAACACAACAATGCTATAATTTATTTCTCATAAATAACTTGGACATTTGCAAAACAAAAAAAACTATAAATCTTGCTAAGTGTTTATCGAAAATTAGGAAAGCTCTAAGTTGGCTATAGGAGACATTGATATTCATTCAATTCTTTCTCAAGTATAAAAATAAATGTTATGTAATGTCATAATCTTAAACCAACAAAAAAAAGGATGCGGTTTTCAAGACAAGCAACAAGGCAAAAAGAGCAAACAACAAACAAATAAATTTTTTTGGTCCACAAACATGACAAATAAGTAGAGGTCTTGGTCATCACTTAACCTTTCTAAGATGGATTGCAAGCCCACTTGTGCACAAGGAGTAAGTGAGGACACCTTGAACAAATTTTTGGTTTCCCACTTCCATGAGACAAGTGGCATGGAATATTTTCAAGTCATCATCCTCACATCTACCAAAAAAATGTAGTTGCCAAGACAATCCACAAATAAATAATACCAAACACTAAATGAAACATACAGGAAACATCATGCAGAACGAGAAGAGGAAGACACACTTAGAGGCACAAAACCAAAAGGGACCACTTGGGAAAAACAAAACAAAAATGACAAATAAGGAGAGGAAATGATCACCACTTAATGTTTTTTAGATGACTTGTAGGGCCAAATTGACAACCTCACTCATGCATAAGGAATAAGTAAGGAGACATTCAATGGATTTGGGGTTTCCCTCTTCCAAGAGATGAGTGGCATGGAATATTGGAAATCCTCCATCCTTACACCTACCAAAAAAGATGTGATTTTTGAGACAAGTTACTAGGAAAGAATACCAAACACTAAACAAAACATAGGAAAAGACCATGAAAAAATAGAAAACAAAGGACAACAACGAGGTGGAGGAAACAAAACCACGAGGGAATGATTGGTAAAAAGAAAATAAACATAAAAATAAGGAGAGGTCTTGGTCACCACTTAATTTTTTTAAGATGACTTGCAAGCCCAAATTGGCAAGTCCATTCATGCACAAGGAGGAACTAATTAGGAGACATTGAACAAATTTACGGTTTCCAACTTCCATGAGACAAGTGGAATGTGGCATGGAATATTTTTGAGCCACCATCCTTTCACCTACCAAAAACATGTGGTTGTTGAGACATGCCATATGGAAATAACACCAAACACTAAACAAAACACATGAAAAGGACCATGTGGAATGAGAAGAGGAAGTCAAAGGTGAACATTGAGATGAAGGAAATGAAACCAAAAGGGAGAGATTGGTACAAAGAAAACAAAATTGAGAAATAAGGAAAGGTCTTGGTCAACACTTAACGTTTTTGAGATGACTTACAAGCCCAAATTAGCAAGCATTCCTATTCACAATGAAGAAGTGAGGAGACCTTTAATGATTTTTGGGTCTCCTACTTCCATGAGATGAGTGACATGGAATATACATACTAAAAAGATGTAGTTGCCAAGACAATCCATGAGGAAAGAAGACTAATTACTAAATAAAACACAAGGAAAACACCATGCAAAATGAGAAGAGGAAGATGAAGGTGCACATTTAGGTGGGGGAAATGAAACCACAAGGGAGTGCTTAGTAAAAACACAACAAAAATGAAAAATAAGGAGAGGAATTGGTCACCTCTAAACTTTTTTGAGACGATGTGAAAGTACAAATTGGAAATCCTGTGAGTTCACAAGGAAGAAGTCAGGAAAACTTGAATGAATTTTGGGTTTCCCACTTCCATGATACAAGTGGTATTGAATATTTGCAAGTTTCATCCTTAAACCTACCGAAAATATATGGTTTCCAAGAAAATCCAAAAGGAAATAATACCAAGCATAGGGTAAACACCATAAGGAACAAGAAGTAGAAGAGAAAGGTGAACAATGAGGCGAAGGAAACAAATCCACAGTGGAACACTTGGTAAAAAGAATATGTTCAAATGTTTTCAAACATACACAAGTATATGTTCATGAAACTAGAACTTGTGTATCTTGGATTCCATGTGACCAAGATGAACTAAGCATTGACTTGGAAACAATTCCATCCATTATTAGCTAGCCACCTATAACATCTCCATTTTTAATCCCCATTTTAGCTATGTATAATTATATACTATGTATGGCCGTAAGCCCAACGATGTAATATGTAAGCATTATATATCAAAATAATAAAATAAAATGTATCATCGACTCAATACAGAAACAGATAAAGTCATGGGTGATAAGTTTCCATAAGACAGGATTTATAGGGGGGGAATTACTCATGTATATTAATCCCCAATGCACTTTATAAAATTATTTCTTTTGTATGAACCTTATATTTTTCTTTTTGAGTGTATCAAAGCCCCAATCATTGAATATATGTAAGAGGGTTGGAGTGAAAAGTCACCTCACATAGTTATTGAGAACATGGGGCTCATTACAAACATCATTGGGGAATGTGAGAGTCAACATGCATGGGTAAAAGGAAATTTTAATGGGTATTGTAGGCAATTTTTACAAGCAATTTTTGGGACAACAAGATTGTGTTGAATGTTGGAGTTTGAAGAGAGCCATAGTGGTTTTTTTGGGCATCTTGTTGGATATGTAATTGCATGAATAATTAGGTTGTTAGGCCTGTAGAGTGATATTTCTATGCAATATCTAGTGAGCTTGATGTTGTGACCTTTTACTATTGCAATTGGCATCCCTGGAGTCCTCAACAAGAGAGCTTCTAACTTGTTTTGGATCTGTGCAGAGAAGTGGGATATCCCGAGGAACTATGTAGTAGAGAATGGGATCACATTCCTTAGGTTGTGCAAGTTGAGGGGAAAGAGAGTTGGTGGATTCGGATGGTTGTAGGAAATTAGCTTGTTGTGGGTTATTTTGGGTTGAGAGTGGATAGTAGAAACTCTTAGGAGACATCCTTCCTTTTGGATTCATATCCCCAGCTCGAGGGTGACTTGTTATTGATATTTGAAGCAACAAGTCTATGGTTGGGTGGAACATCTGTCCTCTGCAGCTGGTTGCACATTTTCTTACAAAGAAAGTGTTTTTTTATTTTTTTTCTATCCTCTATTTCTAATTATGGGTTCAATTTGTTGTGCATTATACTCTAAGTTCTTGAGTATTTATATGTTGTTTCATGTATGTATAATTGGATGCAATCATGTTTTTTTTAATTTTGTTAGATGCATGGGAATTTTTGTCAATTATGAATGCATTTAGTTTAAAAAGTATCAGTTTAAATTRTTGAGTTTAGTAGTGGGGGTGCTACACCACCACCAAAGAACATCCATTCCTTATRAAGTTTCAATGAAATGGTGAACTATCCAAGATTTTTTTTTTCCAACWTTTTCCACAATGTACACCTTCTTAATGCATTGAACTATGATTGAGCCTATTTTAGTTGAGAACATGTGTAGTAGAGAGAATTCAAAAGGATTGAGTGTCCATGATTTTTTTTGTTCATATCCTTGACTTACTTATATTAAAAAATCCTTTGATATTAAAATGGGTGAAATTTTGATGCACCAACAAAAACCTTTTTCATACCTCTTTGAGATATTATAAGGTGTTGTTCTAAATTACTCAATTATGATCA
>JZKD02S1386280.1:45634-77131 GCA_000966675.3 Picea glauca
AATAACAATGATTATATTTGTAACACCCGTGTTTCCCCTAGTTTGTAAATATAACTATATTGGCCAAGAGACTATGGAAAACTTGATATGTATGAATGTTTGATTTGACGAAACTTTGTATAAAAGGTCAATGCATGTAATTTTTGTTATTAATAGAAAATGGATAAGTGTTGCATAGCTGCTGAAAGGGGAGGTTTTCCAAGATAGACCATGGATGCTATGAAAGAGATGGTGAGGGGAACGAGTAATGATTGAGATAACCCCCACCAATCCGGTACCTTGCTAGATTTAAATTGCTTAGGACCAGAATAGTCCAGTGACCAAGGAATGGATTACCAATAAGGTTGGTAGGTGGGAAGAACTCCTCAAGGGTTAATGAGGGATGGAGCAGAGAACCCATATGTAAGGCTTTCAGACCTGACCATGGACTAGGGATTCAGGCCACACACAATCTTGCTGAGGAAGGAAAGAAAGGAAGGCATGGTGGATAGAGGATAGGCAAAGATGTAGAGAAGAGAGACTAAGCTCTCAGGGTCGAGGAAGAATTGAAAAAAACAGGTGTGTTATGGTCACAGTGAGTGGCTAGTAGGGTTATATTACAAGATGATAAATGAGGTTGATGACTGACTGAGGAAGCACTAAGGAAGACCTCCTTGCTTGGTATAGAGAAGATCTATTGCCAAGATCCTATGGGAGGAGGAGAGTAACCTCCATCCCTAATTATTGTTGAGCCAAAAGGAAGAGTTCTCTCTCAGAGCATCATGGTCTAGATCGGGGGTGGCCAATGGTAAATCCGTTAGGAGTGACTAAGCCTATGGTTGGGTGGAAACGAACACCCCTTTTAGTAGTCGCATCACGTCTTCTAGTTCTGATAAGTGTTTTCATACTTTGTGCATTGAAATGAAATAATGGGTGAATGCCTGTATATATATATATATATATATAAATGGTTTTTGTATTGAATGATCAAGCTATGTGTATGCATTATCTTCTTGTGAAATTATGCTTCTGATAGATTGTCTATATGAACTAGCTTAGCCTTTGAGGTGTCTTGGGACGTAAACCTGTAGACAGGTTGGGATATAAAGCATTGCGTCAATTTGGCCCCGTCAGTCTGAAGAGGATATCTTCTTTAGACTCCTTGTGGTGTGACTGAGATATCATGCCCAAGTCCTTAACAATTTTATGATGAAGAGATTCATGTTTAAATCGTGAGAGTTTAGAAGGACCCATATGATCAACACCTAGGAACCCTACGCTAAGTCTAAGGGAGATAAGCCCTTCTGGATTTGAAGCTCTGAAAGTCTGGGACTTCAGGGTATTGTTGACCCTACTAGTCATAAACTGACCTAAGGTAACCGAGAGTTTCAGTTACCGACAAAGTTGACCAACAATGGGTGTTTATTCTATTGGGTAGAGGGGTATGTCTCACCAACTAACTGATATTGTACTCTTCATTGCGAAGTAACGTAAAGCATTGATCAAGAATGATTAGATGTTATCTCAGTCATCGGATCTACACCGAGATGACTTTGGTGAAGTTCCACTTTGGGAGAAGGGAGATGCTATAGCATCAAACTCCCCGAAAGATGAAGTTATAGATTAAGGAGAGCCATAGATCTGGGGAGATCATAGGATCCCCATGTAACCGTGTGATCGCTCAGAAGGAGGGACCCATGTATGATACTTTGATGAAGTCCTTCTTCAGGAGAATGGAGTGGAAGCAAATCCAAAACCTGTGAAGGTAAGAGCCATGAAGCGACCTGGATCGTAGATCTAGGGATCCTTCGGTTTCTTTCCTAGCCATCATATCTATGACAAGGTCAACCCAATGTTGACCAATTCAGGAGAAAAAGGGGGAGAATAACCTCAATATCATCGAACACCAAAGGTACAAAGTAACGGAGGTCGTGGATCTAGGGGTTACGTGGATGCACTGTAACCATAGGATCGAGGGACTGAGAAGGTGATCAGTCGGGTGAAGCGATATGCCAACGTCACCTAGGGTGACGTGGACTCACTTGGATACAATACATGAATCCCTAGGTATGGGCCACGTGTCCTCTCTGTCTTGTCAAATGTCCCCTCCAGTAACTAATCGTTTCACCAATATGGAGGAAGGTGTATTCAGGACCCACTAGTAATTTTCATTGTATCTTGTACGTCACTCCATGAGAGTGGACCCCTTCGGAAGTCTAGGACTACGAGAATTCCATAGTTTGGGACACAACATCACACGCAAGGTGAAAGGCTCGAAGGATGGAGCCACAACGAAATATGAATACCCCATCCCTAGGGAAGGTTCTCAGAGATCAGGTGTGTTACAATATTTGTCTAAGAGATTAAAAGGTGGAAGCGTGAGGAGTAGAACCTTAATTCCTCAAGTACCAAACCCTTAAGAGAAGGTTCATCTAGGGTGTAGACACTTCTAGGCCCTATAGAGATATCTTATCCTTAGACTCTTGAAATATATTTAATGCAATAATAACTAGACAAAGCTTTGAAAGTGTAGGACTTTAGATCTCTAGAAGTTTGTCTAGACAAGATCTTCTTAGGCAATACTAGCAAAACAAAGAGCAGAAAAGAAGCACCTTATGTTTCTTACTCCAAGGTTTTTTAAGAAAAAAATTTCATAATCTTAAATATGAACAAGTAAACATACCATAAACATTTATCATGAAACAAAAATTGCAGATTTACTTACTTCACCAAGAATAATCAAGCATAAAAAACCTAGATTTGACAAAATTCCAATAGTAAATTATCCACAAAGAATCCAAACAAGTCTCCAAGCAAGTGTTCCTCAAAATTTCAGCCAATTACCCCCAAAATGGTGCCAATTTCATTCCCCCTCTTGTGAGAGGTGAGTTATGATCAAAAAATGAAACTAGCCAGGCATATTTATATGCAAAATCCTGGTTAATTTACCCAAAAGTTGTGTCTTTTCACAAAACAAACCCTACATGTCAATTTTCTCTTAAAACTCAAATTTAAATCATTTATCACAAAATAAACCCTAAATAGGGTAACATCATCCTTCTTAGGCTGATGTTAGGCCTCCTCCATGAGACGTTGAGGTCATACAACAAAATGTTGCGCCTCCAAAGGCTCTCCTCCATGCCACATGTGCCAAAATTGTAGCCCAACATCTCTCAATGTCAAATCCTAGCCATGGCTGACATCATGGGGCTACTAGGGTGACGTGAAAAGTCTCCAAATACAACTTATAGGTGGGGAAAGGTGGCCCCTCATCGTCTAGGCCTGACAGGGTGCCTCCAAAGGCAACATCCTCTTCCTTCACTATGCAAATTGGTATTCACTATCTTTTCCCAAGCGTGGGGCCTCTACATCCATCCTTGGGCTTCAAGCCCTCATGAAGGTCCAAAATGATCATCTCCTCATGAATACCTGTCCACAGGGTAAGGTCCTGCAAAGGAAAACATATACGCCCTTCGAGGGCCCATGAGTCACAAGTATCATAGTAAGTAAATCACATCTAATAATCATAACACTCGAACATGTGCATCAACCCCCCTAAAAAAATCAAATTCTCAAGGAAGTTATACAACTTGCCAAATTTAGGTTTGGGAAGGGTCTCAGGATGCCCTATTGGGTAACAACTCCCAAGTCTAGGGTGTTTCCTAGGTCGAGCCTATCCAAGTCATGTGTGTATGTGAGATGGTGCAGAGTGAACTTTTGGGTATGCGGTTCATGACATAAAAGGGTTTTTATTATCTTACCTATGGGTGCCTTTGTGGAGGGTGAGTTGCACCTTGTCCTTAATGCAATTGTTTCCAAGCCCATTCATTTTCCATTCTTCTTCCTAGCCTTTTCTTTCATTTTTTCTTTCATGTTTCAGTGAACAAGTTGGAGGCCACTGTCCTAGCTTGGTGTCCATATACAATAGGGTCATTCACAAGTACCTCGCATAAATGAGAAGGTTGGATCGTGATGAGAACCCCTTTCCCTGAGTCATGTAACTGAGAGCGACTTCCCTGGCTTGGTGACTAGATGATGGTAATGTCATACCACCAAATACGTGTGAACATGAGAGGCCAACTCGTGATGAGATCTCCTATTGTTAGGGTCCTAACCCACACATAGGCAGAACAATATATTCAGATGTAATAAAGGTCAATATTAATAAGGCCTTGCAATAAAATAGAATAAGTCGAATGTAAGAAGACCTAATAGAAGCTTCCGCTTCTAGAAAGATCTTCCTCTAGATGCTTCTTTTCATAGACATATTTAGTATAAATAGGATTTGAGGGTGTGAGAACCCTAGCTTGGATATTATTGTAATAGAGCTCTGCTCGACTAGAGGTTGCCCCCTCGAAGAGGCTCGTCAACATTTCTCTCAGAATCAAAGTGTTATTTATGTTGTTATTCTTATATCATTTAAGTGTTATTGCGATGATTATTCTGGTTATATTGTTGTTTTTCTACCATTTCTAGCATTTAATTTTTGTTCTGCATACTTTTGATATCTGGTATATTACAAATGGTATCAGAGCACTTTCCTTGGCATAAATTATGGGTAATTTTTTTTCAGCGTAGAGACGTATTCCAACATCTTTAAGCAACAAATATTTGTCATTATGTGCATAAACCTGCGGTTGAGGGATTGATACATGCAGGAAATACAAGTGGTTCTTAAGAGCACATCTGTTGGCCACCCTTGTAACCCCTGTTGGTACCCCTTCGAGTGGTAGCGCATAAAAAAAATCCTGTGTACGAATCAGCCTAAACTTCTTGAAGCCCTCTTTAGATAAAATGATCTATAGCCTGACTGCTATAATGCCACCGAGAACAACACTTGAGAAGATACTCTCTAGTACCTGGGTAGTCGGGTAGTACGGCTAAGGGTGCAGTCTATCCTCCTTAGTTAGTGCCTTGAGATATTGGGTCGAGTACTACTATTGGACCCCGCACATATATCAGAGAGCTATAGCACAGGGAAAACCCTTGTCTGTAGAACCCTTGAATACCTAAACCTTGGGGACAGAAACATAAACAAATTAAATAAAACAAGATCTATTGTCACGCAACTGTGTTCGGGTTTCCAAGTAAATACACATTTATTTCTAGTTAAGCATTTGGTCATTTCCTCTTTGCAGTGTTCTTCAGACTGGAGTATAACTCCGCAGGTGTAAAAAAAAGTCTAGAATTTTTTTCACCATTATTTGAGACCTATTCCATTGGATTCATCTCTTCGCCCTTATCACATTCATCCATATTACTTTTTGGCAATTTTTTTTACCCTGCTCGCCCTTTTCAGTTCCCCCATCCTCATGGACCATACCCATAGCCAAGACTTGGAAGCTCGCTTCAACACCTTGCAATATGGTCTCATCGATACCCAAAAAGAAGTGAAATAACTCATTGCTACATCCATGTCATCAATAATTTCCAAATCATGATTTCCAATGGTGGAGGGCGTTATGAAAATGTGTGTCTCCAAATTGGGTACTACCACCTGAAATATCATATGTTTGCTATAGACATGGGTGGGTGTGAAATTGTGTTGGATGTAGGCTAGCTAAGGACTTTGGGTCCCATTCTCATGGATTTTGAGGAATTAACTATTTAATTTGACCAAGAGGGCCACCAATATAAGTTCCAAGGCATCATCATTGGTTCACCTTAGTCATTAGTTCCCATCGCATGGAAAATATGCTCAAAAAGGGTCATTCTGGTGTTATTGCTCAACTCCATGCCATCCAAGCAACAAAAACACCCTCAGTGCAACAAGACATCCAAGCCATCCTTTCTAAACATCAAGTGGTATTTTACCCTCCTCAGGGACTCCCTCCTTCACATGGTGTTCATGATCATTCCATTCCCCTTGTACCCGGAAGCCTTCCTCCCAATATCCGTTCGTATCGTCAACCATTTTCCCCAAAAAAATGAAATTGAGAAAATGGTCTAGGAACTCCTTAATGTAAGCGTTATCCACCCTAGTACGAGCCCCTACTCTTCTCCTGTGGTCATGGTCCTGAATAAAGAAGGTTCTTGGTGAATGTTTCCTGACTTTCGTGCCCTCAACAAACTTACCATTAAAGACAAATTTCCCATTATTGTCATTGATGACCTCTTGGATGAACTGAGTGGCACCCAATTCTTTACTAAACTTGATCTTCATTCAGGCTACCACCATATATGTATGAAAGAAGCAGACATTCCCAAGACTTCCTTTAGAACTCATGAGGGCCACTATGAGTTTTTGGTCATGCCCTTTGGCTTGTGTAATGCCCCCTCCACCTTCCAAAGCCTCATGAATCAGGTCTTCCGTCCTTTTCTCCGTCATTTTGTATTAGTTTTATTTCATGATATCCTCATCTATAGAAAGTTCTGGACTGAACATATTGCTCATGTGGATCGAGTTCTCCATCTACTCTCTCAGCACCAACTTTTCTTGAAAAAGTCTAAGCGTGATTTCAGTGCCTCAGAAGTACAGTACTTGGGTCATCTGGTTGGCAAGGACAGATTGCGGGTGGATCCTAAAAATATTGAAGCTATGCAATACTGGCCTCACCCAAAGACTCTCAAAATCTTGTATGGATTTCTGGGCTTAACAGGTTATTATCGCAAGTTTGTTAAGAACTGCAGAAAGATTGCAGCACCTCTCACTACTCTCCTAAAAAAGAATTCTTTCACTTGGACTCCAACTATTGCTCAAGCTTTTCAAACCTTGAAGATGGCCATGTGCACCACTCCAATCCTGGCCCTTCTTGATTTCACAAAGACCTTTGTATTCGAATGTGATGCTTCAGGGAAAGGAATTGGTGTTGTTCTTATGTAACAGGGTCGGCCTTTGGCCTTTACCAGCAAGCAATTATCTGAAAGAAATCTGGGCAAATCTATCTATGAAAAGGAAATGTTGTCTATTATGCATTCCGTTGATTTGTGGCACACTTATCTATTAGGGAAACACTTCCAAATTAAGACAGACCATCAGAGCCTAAAGTATTTTTTGGAACAACACATTTCCTCCCTGAAGCAACAAAAATGAGTAACTAAGGTATTTGGCTATGATTATGAGATCATTTACAAGAAAGGAAAAGAAAATGTGGTTGCAGATGCACTTTCCCGCAAATATGAAGATGAAGGATCCATTTTCTCTCTTTCCTTCATTGTACCAGATTGGCTCCAAGCTGTTCTCCAAGAATGGCTATAAGATCCCAAAAGTTCGTAGTTGATCCAACAATTACAGTCTAGTGCTCCACCTTCCCCAGGGTACTCTTGGCTCCATGATGAGCTTCGATATAAAGGCCGTGTATATTTAAGTAAACAATCAAAGCTTAAATCCATGGTACTTTCTAAGCTTCATGCTACACCGACAGCAGGGCACTCATGGTTCACCAAAACCTATGACAGGGTCAAACATTCTTTTTTCTGGGATGGTATGAAATAGGACATTTGTAATTTTTTCGCCGAATGTGATGTGTGTCAATGCAACAAGGGAGAAATAGTCAAATCTCTAGGCACACTACAACTTCTCCCGATTCCACCTTCTATTTGGAAGGACATCTCTATGAATTTCATTATAGGCTTACCCAAATCGGGAAATAAATCGGTCACCATGGTGGTTGTTGATCATCTTTCCAAGTATGATCATTTTTGTGCTCTTCAACACCCGTTTACAACATCCACGGTGGCTCAAAGTTTCATGTATCAGGTCTTCAATATCCATGGCATGCCACACTCTATTGTTTCTGATCGTGACCCAACTTTTACAAGCATTTTTTGGCAAGAACTGTTCAAGCTACAAGGCACCCAATTGCATCTCATTACAGCTTATCATCCCTAGACTGATGGTCAAACATAAGTTGTCAACAAGTGTTTGCAAACATATTTGAGGTGTTTTGCTTTGAAAAAGAAAAATCAATTATCTCAAAGGTTACCCCTAGCTGAATGGTGGTACAACACTTCATACCATACAACTACACAGATGACTCCTTTTGAAGTGGTATATGGATAGAAGCCACCTTCAGTTCTCTCATACTTACCCGGTGTCTCAAAGGTCCAGGCGGTTGACCAAACACTTACAATTCGAGAGGCTATTCTTTGTACCCTCAAAGATAATTTGGTCATGGCACAGAATCACATGAAGCAACAAGCAGATCAAGGTCGCTCTGAATGTCAATTTGAATAAGGGGATCAGGTGTTTCTTCGCCTGCAACCTTACAAGAAGAATTCCCTCAAGGCCGAGCATTTTTAGAAGCTAGCACCTAAATTTTATGGTCCTTATATAGTTCTCAAGCGTGTGGGATAGGTGGCCTATCAGTTAGCTTTTCCCAGACATTCGAAGCTACATCCTGTTTTTCATGTTTCCTGCTCAAAGAAGGTGATCAGAACTAAGTGCCAAATTCAAACCAACCTTGCCGATTTAGCCGAAGAAGGATCCATTTGGCTACAACCACAAGCAGTTTTGGACCAACGTAAGCGTCGCCTGTATCAAAGAACCATCAAGGAAGTTTTAATCCAGTGGAAAGATACAAGTCCAACAGATGCCACTTGGGAACTAGCTACCATTCTGCAACAATTTCCACATCTCAAGCCTTAAGGACAAGGCTATTTTAAGGGGGAGGACATGTTAGGGTCCTAACCCACACATAGGTAGAGCAATATATTCAGATGTAATAAATGTCAATATTAATAAGGCCTTGCAATAAAATAGAATAAGTCGAATGTAAGAAGACCCAATTGAAGCTTCTTCTTCTAGAAGGATCTTGCTCTAGATGCTTCTTTTGATAGACATATTTAGTATAAATAGGAGTCGAGGGTATGAGAACCCTAGCTTGGATATTATTTTAATAGAGCTCTGCTTGACTGGAGGTTGCCCCCTCGAAGAGGCTCGTGATCATTTCTCTCAGAATCAAAGTGTTATTTCTTTTGTTATTCTTATATCATTTCAGTGTTATTGTGGTGATTATTCTGGTTATATTGTTGTTATTCTTCCATTTCTATCATTTTATTTCTGTTCTGCATACTTTTTATATCTGGTATATTACACCTATCCACCAACTAACGCCTTGAGTATTCATTATCATTCATTTTGTGGGTCCCCTATTCTTACAGAGAAGTGTTTCATTTCTTTCTTGGGGATCATTGGGCGAAGCATCTCAAAGGTTTTATGATTGTCTTTTATCTTTTTCCAACTACTTTTACCCTTATGGGCCTTTAACCCTTCTTCCCATGAGGTAAGGTACAATCCCTTCTTGGGTCAATACACTCGAATATCCCAAAAGGTTGGGTAGATGGAGGGAAAATGGTATGGAAAGTGAAAACTATGGTAGGGAATGGATGATGAATTTTCGAGGAGCCAACTAGTAGCAACCTATTCTCGAGGGAAACCAACTTAATAGGACACAATGACACCCCCCTCAGGTTTGAATAAGGCAAAGAGCATAAATTTGAAGAAAATGTTCTAAAATTGAGAAAGATCATTTGCAATATGTTCAAATGCTTTAAATATCAGAGTGATATGTAACATGATACCTAGACTCATTACCTCATGGAGCAATATATGTTGCCTTGTGGGAACTAGACCAGTGTGATGGATGTTGTTGGTGGTGATGTGTAGAATGCATCAATGAAAAGAAGGGCCCCTCCAGGGGTATGGTCTTTCCATATAGGTCTCAAAATTCCATGTCTACAACATTTGGGCCTCGAGACATGATCTCCTTAGTTACCCCTGGGATTGGGGGTAACAAGCTTCTATAATATATAACTTTTATTTATGAAAAATTGATATATAACTAAAAATTCACATTCTTTTTAACATTGGTATATTAATTTTCCTCTAAAGTATAATGTATATGTTTGATAAGACATCACTTTAGTATATAAATGTGATTTATTGAAACTATGTATAGTTATACATATCAACCGGTTCTTTCCCATATTTTTTAAATTTAATTTGGTATTTTTTTGATGCCAAAAATAAAGGACCTATTTATTTCATAATTATGATATATGCACAAAACAATCAACAAAATCTAGAAAACAATATCTTTTTTTCTTAGAAAATGTATATCTTTATAGTATGCATACAAATATCTAAAAGTGCCACCAATGAATATGTGTTCATATTTAAAAACATGGTTGAAAATGAAGATAAGAATAGGGATCTAGGAAAATGGGTGTTTTTTCTATGGAACTCGAACCAGAAGGTTTCCCAATCTGAAGCTAAAACCAAAGTAGCCAACTCATCCAATAGATATAGGAAAAGAGGCAATCCAACCACTAAATGCTCGAGGCCCTTATTAAACTTATCTCGCCATTGTTAAAATGCAAAGATCCATTAGTGTTGCTGAAAACATAATAATGTCCCTATGTAAACCAATCGTAGTTGAAAATTTCCTAAGATATCAATGTTTTATTCTTTTTAGGTGTTTTCTATGGTGATTAAGACCAAGAAGCATCATGTAGGGGAAAAAACATCATTTCTTTTGTCCCATGGCCTTGGTTACACCTCTACACCCAATATTTTGGTGCACAACTAATATAATTGTGGTGCCCATAACACCATTGGATGAAATTGATAACCAATATAGGTATAATGTGGTAGATTGAGGAATTTTCTATGGAACTTAACCCTAAGAAGAAAGGTATAGGGATTGAGGATATTTTTTCCCTTCCCAAAATATGGTTATGGACCCAAGGCCCATCCATGATGACTAAGACCTCATAATGCCACTAATATTCAATGCAAATGTCAAACACTCCTTCGAGAGGGATCATGTCATTGTTTCCAAGCGTTGTTCATGGTTCTTGAGCTTGAGAAGTATTAATTAGGGAGTAAGGTTGTTACTTCCACTCTTAACCATATTTATGCCTCAACAAATTTGTAGTGCACATAAATTACTCATTGTGTGAATGTATCCCACTTAGAGGCCAAACACCCCCTACAACGTTCCTATATGTTGGTTTGAATACTTGTTCAAGCTATTGATCTCAAGAAGCTATTGATCCTATTGTTTACTTCTTGGCTACACCTTTCCAACGAACTATCAAGCATGCAAAATGGAGATCATATGAAAAATTTAAGACCTCGGGAAGTTGTCATACCAACTAACCCCATTGGGGCCCACAAGCCTTTTGGCATTTCATCTCCTAGGGTTAGGGTTTTATATGTTTAGGGTTTCCTCATTGCTTCTTTATGATAAAAACTTTTCGTTCGTCATCATTGTAATACGTTTTAGAAAATGCACATAGTCGGCACATCTCTTCTTAGAGATAAGCTATCACCATTCAAGCGAGTTTGTTTCATTCTACATTTTTACCGTTCAACACATTTCATTTATTAATAGACGTCAAGTTTAATTGTATCTCTATGTTCTTTTTATAACTATGTATTTCATTTTGTTCCATTTATAAATCCAGATCAGTGGTATCAAAGTGGTATGATATTTATCTATTTCTTTCTCCATGTCCCCAATGAGGTCAGGGTATAAAGAGTTTGGAATCGAACTATTTGAACCTTTGCAAGAACATCCTTGTTGACCCTGATGGCCTCCCATAGAAGAAGAAAATAGATATGACAGATCAAGAGATCCTATTAAACTGTTGCTCAAGGAAGACCTTGCACAAAAAAGGAATGATATGATGGATAATTTTTCCTAGATCCTTCGGAAACTTCCAATAGGAGAGACATCTTTGTCAATAGACTTCTTTGGAAACACCACCCGTTCAAGGTACAAGTTAGTTTTGATACTCCTATATTTGAATTTCATATAGATGCAGATTCCATAGATAAATGGTTGAATCACTCAAAGGGGTTTTTTCTATCCATAATTTTTTCGATAGAGAAAACATCACCTTTGTGCTCCTTAAGGTTGTCCTCCATATAAAGGATTGGTGGGATACTTAATGTGAGAAAAAGGCCATGCAAAAATCCACATTGTTTTCAGTCGTACCCACTTGGGGTTCTTTTAGGGATGCTATTAAGGAACAATATTTCCCTATTGGAATCTACGATGAGAAATATACAAAATGGACCATGTTGTGGGAGGAAAGAGACCAAATAGTACCAGAGTTCACAAATGTCTTCCTTACCCTTCACACCAAGATGGGTATAAAAGACTTTAAATGACATCTAGTGCTCAGGTATCACAACAGTCTGCATCAATACATCCCAACAAAAGTGGAGTTTCTAGACATCTCATCACTAGGCGCGACTTATCGATATGTCATCAAAATTGAGAAAAAAATTAAATAAAAGAAGCGCAAGCTTGAATCTGTGAATTCCTCATAGAAGAATTAGGGAAAAGGAAGCCCCAAACCGAAAAACAAAATACAAAGCAAGGATGGATCACCATAGGACAACCAATCCAAGCCTCCAACAAAGAAGGGTAATTTGAAGACGAAGAAAGACACTGGAAAGTGGTGTGAATTCCATAAAAATCCCTAGAATATCACCAATGAATTTCACTTCAAGAGGTTGTTGGTGGTCAATTTGAAAGCCTTAGATACAAATGTGGGTTCCGTCTTAGAATAAAAAAAAAGACAGTGGGAAGTGTTATATCCCCATTTTTGGATTCCCCTGTTCGACAATTAAAATGACTTTTGTGGCTTGTCAGTGAAGAAAAAGGGAGTCAAAAGGGGTTATTTAATGTCACTTAGTTAGGAGATTTTATGTATTTAAAGTGACATTAGATTAATAAGTTACTTATCTATTATTATTAAAAGTGAATTTTATTCCTAAAGTGAAAGAAAAAAGTGGATAAGGGTCATATTTGATTTAGTTAAAAAGGGGATAAGGGTTACATTTGTTTTCGTAAAAAAAGATAAAGTTATAGAAGGCATGGAGAAAGGATAATAGGAGGGGTAGCGCCTCACTTTGGAATTATTACTATTGGTTTGGTTTCAGTGGTGCAATATCCACCCTAGTTATACAAGAGGGGAATCCATCCAGGATTTGCATTGCAGCTTAGATGAGAGGGAAATCCATATAGGATTTCCATTAGAGATTCAATTGAGTTTTTTTTGGTTGGAGGTAGATGGACATCTATATGGAGTTGATGGATTTTTCTTAAGGAGGCCAATAGTCAATTTTGCAGATACCAGAAGGGTTTCGGGAAAATAGTGACAGGAGACACCCTCGCGGGTTGAACACAGGCAAGCCCACGAGGCCCTGCATGTTGTTCATCCTAGTCTCATGAGAGCCCACTTGTTGTGCAACCTCATCCAGTGAGGATCTCTGAGAATTGGGGTTGTAGGTTTGTTGAGTTACAGACGAACATATCACAATGGTAGGTGTTTTGTGGAGAAGATTGATTTCACACCAGCGAAGGTTAGATAGTCCAGGGGAAGAAATATATTGATGAGATATTACACATCATTAAAATGTTTATTGTTCTTCTTGTTAGTAGATATTGCAGCTACTTGACAGCCAATAGATCTGTGTGTTTAGGAGTTTTTGCATTTGTTGTTACAACCAATAAGGATCTTTGTATTTTTTGTGATTTGGATTCCACACCATAATAAGATGCCATGGATATCTTATCTATTCTATGTGTAATGGGTGCATGTGATATATTTGAAAATATTTCTATCTTGGTGACATATGCAAATTGTTTGTAAGGAATTTTCAACAGAGAGTTTGATAATATCACACAAACAAAAATAATAATTTGGGGAGAAAACATAATATTTCCACCCATCGTAGTTGGGGACATTATAGGAAGTGGATCATTGTTTCATAACCCAGTTCTATTGTTGCTTCCACCAAGGTATATCCAAGTGAACCCGAAGAACCAAATCAAGGTGAGGACCTTTTCCACTTGCAGATGTGGGTGAAGGGTGCTCCGATGTACCTCATTGTCGATAGAGGAAGTCAAAAGAACCTCAACTCAATAGAGGTCACCAAACAGTTGGACATGTCGACAACACAACATCCAAAAACTTACACCATCGGGTGTCTCCAATAAGGGAGAGATCTCCATGTCATCCAACAGTGTCATTTTCCCTATGGCATAAATCCCTTCAAGGATGAGATATTCTGTGATATTTCCCCCCTTGAAATTTGTCATGTTCTTTTAGGCCAACCTTACTTGTGGAAATTCCATGTTTTATATGAGTCTAGAACTTGTAGTGTTATTATTTCTTTGGGTAGACAATTGTACATGATACAAGAGGTAGCTCTGCTTACCCCCATATTGATCTCTACTAAGTAATGCAGGAAGGTAATTTCCTAGACCAAGAATTTTTTATTCTTTATGATTCGATCTCAAAGTGAACAGAAGGTCATGGACATATCCATGACCTCCACATAGGGCCTCTCCATGTAGCAGAAACAGGTTGACAAATTCGTGGAGGAATACAAAGATATATTCTCCTCACCCATTGGGGTACCTCTAAAATGTTAGGTCAAACATTCAATCGATATGAATCCCAATGCAGCTCTACCCAATGCGCTAGTCTATCTTCGCTCTCTTATGTAAAATGAGGAAATCAAGTGCCAGATTCAAGAGCTACTCGAAAAAGGGCACTTCCAACCAATATCCTCATCCTGTAGAAGCCCAATTGTACTTGTGCAGAAGAAATATGGGACCTGGATAATTTTCATTGATTATAGGGCCATAAACAAAATCACCGTAAGGAATCAGTACCTAATTCCCCGAATTGATGACCTTCTTAAACAACTCAATAAAGCCAAGTAATTCAGTAATATTGACCTAAAGTTTGGCTACCACCAGGTCCCAATATAACAAAATTATGTATAGAAGTCTTCTTTCAAGTCCAAAGAAGGTATTTTTGAATGGTTGGTCATGCCCTTTGGTTTTACGAATTCCCCAACCACTTTCATGAGGTTTATAAATGATGTATTATGACCTTTCACCAATTATTTTGTGGTGGTATATGTGGATGGTATTCTTATGTTTTAAAAGAATTGGGAAGAACACTTGCATCATATTCAACATGTCCTTCACACTCTGTGACAACACAAGCTATATTCTAAGTTGTAAAAATACTCCTCGGCATGAACATGGTCCAATACCTAAGATACATTGTTGATGAGCATGGTGTGCATGTGGATCCAGCCAATATCCATGTCATTCATGACTGGCCAGCCTCGACCACACTAACCGAGATCTGAAGTTTCTTGGGACATGCCAATTTCTATCGTAGGTTCATGTTGGGATTCTCCCATATCACATGGGTCCTTAGCCAAGTGACCAAGGGTGGTGGAAAAGAAAATTTAATGTGGGGACAGTTGCAAAAAAAAACGTTCGATGATATGAAACATCACTTTTTATTATCCTCGATGCTCTCATTACTCGATCTGCAACAACATCTTGAGATTAAGAAAAAATCATTATATTATGTTGTGGCTACAGTTCTCACTCAACATGGTCATCCAATGGCCTATCATAGTGAGACACTATCAGATGCCATCCATTAGTATCCAAGTTATGAGAAAGAAATGTATTCCATTTTACAATCCTGCCTCCAATGGAAGCATTACATTCTCGAGAAGGATACAATCATCCTCATTGATCAATAGCCTTTGTAGTTCATGGAGACACAAGGTAAATTGTAGAACGACTGCCATCAAAAGTGGTCCACATACTTGTAGCAGTTTCATCTCAAAATCACATATAAGACGGGGAACACCAATCATGTTTTTGACTACCTGAGTTCACCTCCAGTTGCAACATTAACCATGGTGCTCCACTCCTACGTACATGAGGCCTCCAGGTGGCCCCAACTCTACGAGAGAGATCCTGACTTTGCTACCACTTACCAGAAGCGAGGTGCAGGCATGCCCGTCACTGAATTTTATCTTCAAGACAAAATGTTATGCCATCTAGGCCATCTCTTTGTTCCTTCAAGTGATCAGGAAAAGATGATTTGGGAATCTCACTATAGTTGTATGGAAAGACAAGGGCAATGTTTCAAAAGTATTTCTATTGGTCGAAACTTTGATAGAAAGTCAACAAGTACATTCGGTATTGCACTGCATACGTTATTTCCAAACCATAAATTAAGAAGAAAGGCCTGTAAACCCCTATTCCTACTCTTGACGTGCTCTAGGAATCCATCTCGATGGACTACATATTTTTCCTTCCGTCAACCAAGCAGGGCAATGACTATGTTTTTGTGGTGGTTGATCGATCTTGTAAGATGGCCATTCTAACAACCTGCAAGAAGAGTACTACAGTGGATTCCAATACCAATCTCTTCTTCAAATGGTTGTGGGTACATTTTTGGATGCCACGGACCATCATCTAATATCGGGTCAACAGGTTCATAAGAACATTTTGCTCAAGGATCTAGTCACTGTTGGACACCAAGCTCAGCAAATCCACTGCCTTCCACCCCAAAACTGATGGCCAAGCATAGGTCATTAATAGGATGATCATGCATATATTGTGCATGTAAAACTCCAAAATCCATGCACATGGGATGACATTATCTCCTATGTTCATCACAACTATAACAAATCTCTCCATAGCTCGACTAGTGACAACCCCTTCTTAGCGGGGATGGGATTTCAATCATTGGGTCCCGTTGATGTAGCACTACCCCTTGCAGCCACACAATAATAATTTTCCCATTTTCAGTCTAAGGATGACAAAGCCACCAATTTTATTGAACGAATTTATCACATCAACCAATAGTTCCATGATATTTTGTAGAAATCCAAGGCTAAGTACAAGCAATGCCATGATCAACACCAGGTGCCACACAAGTTTCAAGTGGAAGACAAGGTTTGTTTACATTTGTAGAAGGATTTCCTTACAAAACCCCATAGAAATATTCTACCACTTCTCTATGGTCCTTAAACCATCACCAAGGTTGTGGGTGACAATGATTTTGAGCTAACTATTCCCCCCTTCCTAGGCTTGCACCTACTCTTCAATGTGGACCTCCTTCGACCATACTTTCCACCATTATTGGACAAATAAAATATTGCAGAGAATTTGACACCTTCAAATCTCAACCTTGACTGTATGGAATAGGAAACCATTGATCATATCTTGGACACACAGGTTAAGGGAACTCTCCAACAGAGGATCCAAATTTATTGGGTTGTCAAAGCAGGGCTCTCACCCRGGGCCAAGTTCAACAAAAKTTTCCCCATTTGATGKGGGAACTCAATGAAATGGATAMCATTACTTCCTAAAGGGGCAKGATCAATCTAGGTCTATTCCATTGGCTCAAAGCACAATTTTTCATTTTGGAAAATTTTCTACATTTTTTTGGGTCTTGAAGTTTCGGGGYTRTTTTGAGTCCCTAAACAACATTTTTTGGGMACGACAAYGCCAACAATATATATACATACATGGTATAGTCCATTATGAATGTGTMATTCTCATCTATACCTTTCCAATGGGATATCAAATATGCCAAATATAGATCATATGCAAAAGTTACAACCTTAGGAAGTTGGCATACCAACTAACCCCATCAAGGCCCACAAGCCTTTTGGAGTTTCATATCCTAGGGTTAGGTTTTTGGATGTTTAGGGTTTCCTTATTTCTTATTTATGATAAAAAAATCCTTTTAGCCTCATTTTAATACGCTCTAGCGAATGCACATAGCGGTCACATCTCTTCTTAGAGATAAACTACCACCATTCGAGCGAATTTGTTTCATTTTGCATTTTTACAATTCAACATATTTCATTTATTAATAGAAGTCAAGTTTCACTATATCTCTGTGTTTTTTGTGTAACTCTATATTTCATTTTTGTCCATTTATGAATCTGTATCACCTCCACTCGAACTATGTTTAGACCTTGAAGACCATTTCTAGTGCACAAAACTTACTCATGGCACTTGTATCCCACTTGGATGTTAAAGAATCCCAACCATGGAATCAAGAATGATTCATGTTATGTTTCTTGAGAAACTGATCCAAGTGGATATCGGTGGCCACCCACCTATTCCATCTATCTCAAAATAGTTGTTTGGCAATTTACTATTTTTAGCAGTTTTTTGGGTCCTAAACTTCTAGGTTACTTTGAGGGCCTAAATGTCGTTTTTTCATGATCGGGTGCCTCAATTATGACCAGAGGAATGATTGATCCCATGAAATGAATATCCTCATAAATAACTTTCCAACTACCTATCATGTGCCCCAAAAGAAGATTGTATTCTAAAGTTACGCCCACAAGAAGTTGATACGCCAAACTATCCAAAACGAAGTCCACAAACCTGTTGGATTTTCATCTTTCGGGGTTAGGGTTTTGGATTTTATTTATGTTAAAAATTCCTCTAGAGTCTCATTTTAAACACCAACATATTCTCATGAATGAGCGTATCTGTCACATCTCTTCTCAGAGATAAGCTTCCACCATTCTAGTGAGTCTTTCACTCTGTATTTCAACAATTTTGTACATTTCACTCATTAAAAGAAATTGTGTATTATTGTATCTCTTTGTTTATGGTTATATATATGATATACCTATGTTATATTATTGTATATCTCATATATCTATGTACGTTTATTTATTATATCTCCTCTCTCATTTCATGCCAACAATAATACGAATCAGTGGTATAAGAGCATGCTACTCTTGAAAGTTTTTCAGTGCATGTCCCTGACAAGGTTCGAGTATAGAAATTTGGGTCTTGAGATTGTCTCTTTTGAGGACAATCTCTCTCGCACTCCCAAGAATCCCTCCATTGCAGAATAAAACAAGACAGAGAAGAATATTCTATTAATTTGTTGCTTGAGCAAGCTCTCATGCGACAAAGGGACGAAATGATGGAGAATTGTTTCCACGTCCTTCAATGCCTATCGATAAAAGAAGGAATACATTAATCAAGAGGACACTTTGGAGGCACCTCTCCTTTCAAGGTACAATTCAATTTTGATATTCCCATATTTTAAGGTCAGATAGATGCAGATGCCATAGAAAAATGGTTAAATATGCTAGAAGTTTATTTCCTTGTTCTCAATTTTTATGATAGGGAAAGGATCACCTTCACACTCCTTAAGGCTCTCCCCCATGTCAAACATTGGTGGGAAAATTACTGGGATCAAATTTCAACAGAGGAGTATGGAATATATGGGTCGGAGCCCACTTGGGATTTTTTGAGGATGCGATCAAGGAACAATATTACCTTGTTGGTAACTATGATGACCTATATGTGAGATGGACCACACTACAGAAAGAAAGAGGACAAATAGTATTGGAGTTCAAAAATAATTTCCATACATTGTGCACCACGCTGGGTATCAAAGACTCCGAGTGGAATTTGGTTCTGAAATATCGCAGGGATCTACATAAGTACATGCAAACTGAAATGGATTTTCTGGACATCTCATCAATGGGAGATGCCTATCGATATGTTGTCAAAATCGAGCAGAAATTCAGGCACCAGAACAAATAGGAATTCGAGTCTGCAAATCCGCAATATACAAAGTGTGGTAAATATGACCCTAACAACTAGCCTCCAAAAAACCAGTTCAAGCCATAGGAAAATAAGGGTAACAAAATGACGAAGAAGGACACTAGAAAGTGGTGCAATTTCCACAAAATACCCTAGAAACAAACTGTTGAATGTCACTCAAAAAAATCATTCGTGGCCAAGATCAAAGAAAAGGATCTGAACCATGATTCAAAATCTAATTTAGAAAATAATGGGAGAAGACAGATCATTGACGTAGACCCCACTGCTATTGTTGTGATTGCAACAATTCAACCAGAAGAACTAGCAGATCCTGAAGAGGGAGAGAACCTTTTTCATTCATAGATGTGGGTGAAGGGGACTCAGATGCATTTCATTGTTAATAGTGTAATCCAGAAGAACCTCATCTAAGAAGAGGTCATCAAAAATTTGGGATTGTCGAAAACACCACACCCATAGCCATACAACACCAGGTGGCTTTTCCAGGGATGATATCTTCATTTCAACCAACGATTTCGATTGTCATACGACATCCAACCCTTCAAGGATGAGGTATTATGTGATTTTTCCCCACTGTATGTATGTGATGTTATTTTGGGCGAGCCATATATGTGGAAGCGCCATTCTATTTATGGGTCTCAACCCCATAGTTTGATTGTTAGTCCAGGGGTCATCTCTATAGGATGTCAGAGGTATTTTTGGTTAATATCCCACCTAAATAGTACCAAAAAGTAATATCTCATACTATAACATTCAAACTCTTCCTAATATTCTCAAAAGGTGAACATAAGGACACTACAACCACTGTAGCCTCGGTCAAAGAACATTCTTTCTAACAGAAGCAGGTCAACAAGATTGAAGCAAAGCATAAATATTCCTTCTTCACATAGTCATCTCATGCAGCTAGACAAGATAAAAAGGTCGAACCCTTCCAACATCATGTTCTCGATAACTTTCCACAAGCAAAGAAACACAACTTCTCCAACAAGGGAAGCAACTCACCAAGGTTCAGATTCAGAAAACGCTTCCCCCTCTCCCCCGAGAACTCAACACAATGGATACCATTTCTTCCTAAGGAGGGAGGATTGATCCAGGTGGATATCAGTCTATTCCATCTAGATCAAAACAATTGTTTGGAAATTTACTATTTTTAGCATTTTTTGGGGTCCTAAACTTCTGGGACCATTTTGAGGGCCTAAACGATGTTTTTTTCTCTATCAGGCACCTTAATGATTTTCAAAGGAATGAAGTATCCTATGAAATGAATATCCTCATGAATACCTTTCCAAAAAGCTATCGTTCACCCCAAGTGAAGATCATATGTCAAAGTTACACCCTCGAGAAGTTGATACACCGAACTACCCAAAATGCGGTCCACAAACCTGTTGGCTTTTCATCTTTCAGGATTATGGTTTTGGATTTTATTTATTTTAAAGAGGCCTCTAGAGCCTCATTGTAAACACCACCATCTTCTTATGACTGAGTGTAGCCATCACATCTCTTCTCATAAATAATCTACCACCAATCTAGCGAGTCTTTCACTCTATATTTCGACATTTTTGTACATTTCACTCATTAATAGAAATTGTTTATTATTGTATCTATGTCTTTATGGTTATATCTCTGATATACCTCTATTATATTATTGGATATCTGATATATGTATATACATTTCTTTATTATATCTCCTCTCTCATTTCATGTCAAAAATAATCCGGATCGAAAACATTCTCATTTAGGGAATTTATGTTTTGGTTTAATCATGGCACTTGTATTCAT
The DNA here is from genome assembly GCA_000966675.3 of Picea glauca. NCBI lineage: Eukaryota > Viridiplantae > Streptophyta > Pinopsida > Pinales > Pinaceae > Picea > Picea glauca. The sequence goes on from JZKD02S1386280.1 coordinate 66,781, forward strand.
ATAGTAGGACAGATACGATGTACAATGGTTTCATGTGGTTGTTCAAGGATGCATTCAACATTATGGTTGCAAAATATTTATGGGTATTATGTGTTGTATATGGAAATTGATACCAACAAGTGTCATTTAGGGAATAAGGCTTATAATTATCCTCTTGTGACATTTGCTATACCTCTAGTCACATTCATGGTACACTATTATCCTATCAATGGTGACCATAACACCCATGGAGGTGATTTTTGACCAATAAAGGTCATATGTGGAGGTTCAGGGACTCATCCATGGTTCGTTGTTCTAAGAAGAAAGGTGTTGGGTAAAAGCATCTTATTTATCTTCCCTAATTATGGTCATGGACCCAAGACCCATCCATTTCCAAGACTTGATCATGATGATCATATGCAACTCGAATGTTAAGGACTCCCTAGAGAGGGATCATGGCATGGTTTCTAGTTGTTTTTCATGATTCTCTATCTCAGCAAGGTATAATAATGATTAAGGTCTCTTTATACCACCTAACCATGCTTATTCTTTAACACACCTTTTTAGTGCCTAAAACCCACTCATGTTGTTTGTATCCCACTCAAAGTCTGCAGAACCCCTGCAAAGATTTTACATGTTGGTTTGAGTAGTTTTTCAAGGCTCATTACCATGAGAATATTCAATCAGATCCTAAGACACTTCTTTTTATTCTTTGATAATGATTAAGGCCCCACAAACCATCCATGCTTCGATGTTGTGGTTTGAGGATGTGTTCATGGTGCTTGAGACTAAGAAGAAAGGTTTAGGTACAGAGGCTCTTGTTTTCCTCTCCCAACCAATTTCAACCACCCGAGGATGATTTTTCCCAACCATGATCATGCATAAGGCCTCAAGACCCATTTGCGATGCATGAAACATCCTAATGGCACCCATATCTATCTCTTTGGGAAAATAACCTACAATGATGGCTCATGTCACCGTGTCTAAGGTTTGTTCATGGTTCATGAGCTTGAGAAGATTTATCTTGGGATTAAGGACCTTATCTACCCACTTCTTGAGGGCATCAGATGCGAAGATATTATGCCTCCCTATAATTCGGAGTAAAAATGTAGCCAAATAAAACCACAGCCAATTTCGTAAGTAATTATAATTGTAATCCATTACATAGAGTACACCACAACATTCAAGCAATTAATTACATATAATTAAGCCACAAGATTTGTTAAGTTTCTAACCTCCCTAACCCCTCAGGTAGACAAAATTCTATGTAATAAAGGCCATCATTTGTAAATAAGGCCTATGTAATAATGTGAACAGAATTATTGTAGGAAGACTTACTATAAGGTTCGCCTACATAATTTTATTCCTTTAGAATGTTCTTAAGAAGATATAATTAGTATATATAGAGATACATGGAATTGTAAAAGGTTGTCTTGTGAAATCATTTGTACTTGGGCTCTTCTCTATTGGAGGTTTCCCCCTAAAAGAGTCAAGTGAACAATGTTTTCTTGAAGTAATAAAGGTATATAATTTTAATCTATATTGTTATTGTGATCATTTTTCTATTTTATCTTGATAAATACTTTGATAATATTTGTTCTCTAGTTATGCATATTAACATTTGGTACGTTACAAGTGGTATCAAATCACTTTCCTTGGAAAAATTTTAGAATTTTTTTTCCATGCTAGAGATGTGTTCCAACATTTATAAAGCATAGTGATATAGTGTTATGTGGATAAAACTTTAGTTGGGGAAGAATACATGCAATAACTACACATGGTTTCACCTTGTTGGAAACCCCTGTAACCCTTGTTGGTACCCGTTCGAGTAGTACCCCATTAAACAACACATGTACATGGAATTTAACTTCCATGTACCCTCAAGTATATTATAAGTACTATAGGTAACCTGAAACCAACCGTAGTTCATCCATTCGACTGTCTGACTGCTATAGTGGCACCAAGAACAACACTCAAGAAGAATGTTGTCATATACATGGGTAGTCGGTTAATAGGACTAACGGTATGGTTATCCTCCTTAGTTATATCCCTAATATATTGGGTCGAGAACTACTAATCAACCCTACAAGTATATACGAGAGATATAGAATAGGTAACTCCCTTTCCTTGAGAAACCCTTAAAACCCTAACCCTTACGGCTAGAAAAAAAACAATATTAAATTTTTTCAAATATAGTTTTGGGATACAAGTGTGATGAAAAATGTTTTTCTTGGAACAAATGTAAAGAGAAAAATATTTTTATGCCCATTTCTAAGGACATTTTGGAAGATGAAGGTGAAATTTTCCCTCTTGAATCCTTTCGCTCGGTAGAGGATCTAAGTCTTCCCTCTAATCAACCTGAGGTTGAACCCGTCATCTATATGCATTCTCACTATTATTGCATCCCCCCAAACTCTCAAATTAATTGGATATATCAAGAATTGAAAATTCATTATTCTCATCGACAGTGGTAGAACCCATAAACTTATTCATAAACACATTTCTCACAAGACCCATTAATAAATCCATGCCATTAATAAATTTCAAATCATGATTGATAATGGAGGATCTGTGAAATGTGGGGGTCATTGTGAAAATGTGCAATTTCAAATTGGTGATTATTATTTGAAATCCCAAACGTTTGTCATTGAAATGGAGGGTTGTAACATTGTCTTGGGTATTGAATTGTTAAACACTCAAGCTCCCATCACCATGGGGAATCACTACAAGTTCCAAGGCCTCATGGGGAATTATACATAAGATTTTAATAGGATGGGAATCACTACAAGTTCCAAGGCCTCATGGAAGGTTTTCGTGAGATCGTCAGTTCACACTAAATGGAAAAAATCTTCAAGAAAGGTCATTCTGGCATTATTTCCTAGTTCGATATCATTCAAGTTGTTGAGACTCCATTCCCAAGCATTCATCCTAACATGCAACTTAAACTCTCCAAACACCACTCAATTTTTGAAAACCCCCAAGGATTCTCTCCTTCCTGTGGTCCCCATGATCATTCCATCCCACTTTTTCTTGGTGGTCTCCCCCCCAATATTCTCCCTTACCATCACCCATTCACATAGGAAAATGATATTGAAAATATTGTTCAAGAATTTTCAGTCATCCACCCCATTACCAACCCTTAATATTCTCCAGTGGTTATGGTGCTTAAAAAAAGAAGGTACTAAGTGCATGTGCCTTTATTTTTGGGTTCTCAAAAAAATTGCCATTAAGGATAAATTTCCAATTCCCGTCATTGATGACCTTTTAGATGAATTTATGGGTGCTTAATTATTTAAAAAAATTGATCTATGTTAAGGCTATCACTAGATTCGTGTGGAGGATAATATTCCCAAAAATACCTTTTGTACACATGAAGGCCATTATGAGTTCTCGATCATGCCCACTGGATTATTTAATGCACCCTCCACTTTCCAAAGTCTCATGAATCACCTCTTCTGACCCTTTCTCCATCATTTTGTCCTTGTCTTCTTTGATGACATCCTAAATTATAGTAAAACATGTAAAACCCATATTTCCCATGTGGATCAAGTATCACATGTACTTTCTTAGAATCAAATCTTTCCAAAAGGGTCCAATTGTGCCTTTAGGGATTCTGAAGTAGAATATTTGTCCACATTGTTGGTCAAGATTGTGTCTGATTGGATCCCACAAAAATTGAAGCTATGAAGGCTTGATCCCTCCAAAAAAATCTTTAAATTTTGTGAGGTTTGTGCGAGTTAATTGATTACTCTCAAAATTTTGTCCAGAATTATGGAAAAATTGTAGCTCCACTCACTTCCCTCCATAATAAAAATTCTTTCAGTTGGAATGCGACCACCAATCATGTTTTCCAATATTTGAAAGAGGCGGCGTGTACAACTTTAGTACTAGATTTTCCCAACTTCATGAATATTTTTGTTTGAGTGTGAAACCTTAGGGAAAGGAATTGATGTAGTTCTCATGCAAGAAGGTGTACCATTGGATTTTACTAGTAAACAAATATCAAAGAGACACTTGGGAAAATCCACATATGAAAAGGAATTGTTGGATATTTTGCATGCAGTGAATATCTTTCATCCTTACTTTTTTGGGCAGTGCTTCCAAATGAAAACTAATCATTGTAGACCAAAATATTTCTTGGAACAATGGATTTCATGCCCCAAGCAATATAAATTGCTAACTGAAATGTTTCATTATAATTATGAGATCATTAAAATAAGGGAAAATAAAATATGGTAGTTGATTCCCTTTCTAGAAAATATGAAGGAGAAGGGTCCCTGTTTTCACTCTCCATTGTAGTCGATTGGTTGAAGGAAGTTTTCTATGAATGGTTCCAAGATTATAAAATTTATAATCTAATCCAATAATTGCAACATGAAATTAATGCATCTCTAAGATACACTTGACAAAATGAGGATATCCAATATAAATGCCACCTATATTTAACCAAACAGTCCAACTTCAAATACACAGTTCTCTTTGAACTCCATGCCTCATCAACAACAAGACATTTGTTCTTTCATAAAACCTATGAATAGATTAACTGCTCATTTTTTGAGAAGGCATGAAGAAATACATCTATACTTTTGTGCATGAAAGCAATACCTTAGAACACAACAAGGGAAAAATATTCAAAACTCCAGGCACAGTACAACCTCTCCCTATCCCACGTGCTATATGGATAGATATCTCAATGGACTTTATTATTGGATTACCCAAATATGGAAATAAATTATTCATCGTGGTTGTGATTGATCCACTTTCCAAATGTTCTCATTTATGTTCCCTCCATCAACCATTTAAAGCTTCCATAGTGGCTTAATATTTCATTCAAAATGTCTTCAAACTACATGGAATTCCACAATCTATTGTCTCACACCATGTTCTAACTTTCACAAGTAAATTCTAGAAACAATTGTTCAAGCTCCAAGGCACCTAATTTCATCTCAACATTATCTATCATCCCTATATATATGGTCAAAATGAAGATATTGATAAGTTCTTATAATCCTCTTTGCGGTGCTTTGCGTCAGAACGTTAATCTTGATGGGTTCAATGGTTATCTCTTGTTGGATGGTGGTACAATAAAACTTAGCATGGTGTCACTTTCATGAATCCCTTTGAGGTGGTCTATGGTAAAAATAAACCATCCTTAGTATCTTACCTTCCCGACATCTCCAAGGTCCAAGAGGTAGACAGATCCCTTACAATTTGTGCTAACATTCTATGCACTCTCAAAGACAATTTGGGCAGGGCTCAAAATCGAATTAAGCAACATGGTGATCAATGTCATTCTGAATGCCAATTTTTTTAAGGGGATATAGTGTTTCTTCATCTACAACCATATTATAAAATGTCCCTAAAGAATACTGCTTCCATAAGTTTGTTCCAAATTTTTATGGCCATTATATAGTTATCAATCACATGGGGCTTGTGGCTTACAAATTATCCCTTCCCAATCACTCTAAGCTCCATCCATTTTTTCATGTATCCTACTTAAAGAAAGTGATTGCATCTAAGTTCCAGATTCAAACTACTCCCCCCAAATTTGATGAATAAGGATCCATTTGGTTTCACCCACAAGTCATATGGCCCCAACACTAAAGTCATCTTTGTCAGCACACCATTCAGGAATTTTTGATACAATGGAAGGGTACAGAACTTGAACATGCCACATCGGATCCAGCCACAATTATGATGCAATTACCACATCTTAATCCTTGAGGACAAGGCTATTCTTTAAGGGGGAGGGCATGTTAGGGTCCTAACCTCTCTAACCTACCAAGTAGATAGAATACTATGTAATAAATACCATCATTAGTAAATAAGGACTATGTTTTAATGTGAACACAAATATTGTAGGATGTCTTCTTAAAATTTTCATAAGAAGATAAAATTAGTATATATATAGGTAGAAAGTGTTGTAAAAGGTTGTCTTGTGAAATCATTTGTAATCGATCTTTTCTCTATTGGAGGTTTTCTCCTCGAAGAGACAAGTGAACAATGCTTTTTGGAAGTAACAAAGGTATCATATTTTGGTCTATATTTATAATCATTGTTTTGCTTTATTCTGCTAAATAATTTGATAATATTTGTGCTTTGTTTCTGTATATTAACATTTGGTTCCTTACAAGAAAATTATGAAAAATTTATTAATAAGATGAAATCTCTCCTGCCTCCATTATATTTAGTTGCACTATTATATGAATATTCTTACCCCCTTCTACGAGAGCTAATAGTGTGTTTTTCCTTGTAGGTCCTCAATTTTATAAAAATGTTGGAGAATACCGAGCAATCAACTATTGGAATGATTTTTTTTGGGTCCCAAGTCAATTGATATTGAAGGTAGTCAAATTGTTTCACATTTATTGTATTATCTCTTTGACCACTAAGCCAACCACATTAATTGACACCATGGTTGAATGACATTATTTAATTTACACCAAAGTTTTATTGTTATATATTGGTTGCATTATTTAGTTCTAGAATGTATTATCCACTATTTTATAATTAAAAATAATGTTTGTCTTCATTTGATACTAAAGGGCATGAAATCCTTTATAAACATATCATTCCATTGGAGTTGTTGGGTCTCCTTTTTTATGCCTCTGATTACCCTATCCTATATTTTGACCAACTTTACCTCAGGTATATGCACAATTTTTCTATTTTCTTCAAATACATGTCTTTTATCCATTCTCGCGTGTATATGACGTAACCTATGTTTAAATCAAGATTTATGATCTTTATTAATAGTTGGAATGGGATAATTGATGTTAAATTCTCTCTAGTTACTTTGATTGATCCAAGCAAACCTTATGACACAACTTCTACTCATATGGTACCTGTTTCGACGTTCCTCTGGTATTCAATTCGTCTGGTACTTATTTCAGTGCTCGTCCACTGCCAATGTTGTGATCGTCTGGTACCTATTTTTATGCTCATACAGTACTTATTCATGTGCTATTCTGGTACCGATATATTTTACTATGTGCGTCCAGTACCAGTCTTCTTGTTCCAGCTGTGCACATCCGGTACCAGCTCTGTATTTGCAGGCTTGGCTATTTAAACAAGGTTTATCTCGATGGGTCCAAGGATTTTGTTGGCTTGAACATCCTTTTTTAGTTGAATACCACAATACACTTCATCCTCATTCACTTAGTGTCATGAGGATGAAGTCATTCCCTTGAAAAACGATACATCAACCAATTGTAATATTTTTGCAGTCATTCGACGTTATCTCCAGACTTTGATTGTAACGAATCTTTCTCTTTAAAAGAGAGAGCCTTGTAGATGATAGATATACAGAGACATAGTTAATCATTGTTTTTTTATAGAATTTATTCTTTAAGATTGTTGATTGTACCCATGTTTCTAGAGTAATGAAATAAATTACAGTTCATGGAATCTATGTGTGTGATCAAATTTTTCATGGTTTGTGTGTGGATAGAATAACTCAGTGTTTTGATCATACCATATAACTTTATTTCGGTTATGTTTAAGTAATACACTTGATAGATTGCAATATAGATGTGTGGTAATTATGAGTGAGTGATATTTTTGAAGTGAAATGTAATATTTCATAGTGAAATATAATATTTTTGAGTACAACATATATTTCTAAGTAACTACTTATTATCCTTGTGTGTGTATGTAGACAATCATTTTTTAGATTGAATGCTTTAGTGTTTGTTTCTATTTTTCAAATCTAGGGACAATTAAGATCTCCATATCTCACCCTACATGAGCCTATAATGGAGTATCTCACCACACCTAGAGTTTCTTCTAGATATTATTAGGATACATCTTGAAAATACAGGGAAATTCAAGACCTCCATATCCCACCCTACATGCACCTATAATGGAGTGTCTTACTACACCTAGTATTTCTTCTAGGATTGATTGAGCTTTCTTTTAAGAATGTGCAGAGTGTTAATTGTTAATAGATTAGTTTCTACAGAAACAAATTCAAGTTCATATTTCCCTTTCATGAGCTTGTAAATGAAAAAATTCATCACCTGAGCAAGAGCTTTAGATCATATGTTTGTTGAGATTTTGTTTACGAATTCTGCTTTCTGGTTTTTAGACTGTGTGAAGAAGATTGTTGGAAGATTGTGAAACAGAGAATTGGTTTGGAGTGTTTCTTATGTAGGCTATAGTCATCAGGCATAGGAACTTATCTATTATCGGAACATATAGTGCATCAAATCTATTGATTAATAAACTGGATTGACATATTAAATTATTGCAATATATTGAACATATAATTGCACCAACATTTTNTTAATCATTGTTTTTTTATAGAATTTATTCTTTAAGATTGTTGATTGTACCCATGTTTCTAGAGTAATGAAATAAATTGCAGTTCATGGAATCTATGTGTGTGATCAAATTTTTCCTTCTATAAGTTTCTTTTAAAGTTACCTTGTTGGTACGGAAAGGGCCCACCAACCCAACCAAGGTAATATTCCTTGTATTTATTTGTGAATATAATTATGGTTTGTGTGTGTATAGAATAACTCAGTGTTTTGATCATAGCATATAACTTTATTTCGATTATGTTTCAGTAATACACTTGATAGCTTGCAATATAGATGTGTGGTAATTATGAGTGAGTGACATTTTTGAAGTGAAATGTAATATTTCATAGTGAAATATAATATTTTTGAGTACAACATATATTTCTAAGTAAGTACTTATTATCCTCGTGTGTGTATGTAGACAATCATTTGTTAGATTGAATGCTTTAGTGTTTGTTTCCATTTTTCAAATCTAGGGACAATTAAGATCTCCATCTCTCACCCTACATGAGCCTATAATGGAGTATCTCACCACACCTAGAGATTCTTCTAGAATTTATTAGGATACATATTGCAAATACAGGAAAATTCAAGACCTCCATATCCCACCCTACATGCACCTATAATGGAGTGTCTTACTACACCTAGTATTTCTTCTAGGATTGATCGAGCTTTCTTTTAAGAATGTGCAGAGTGTTAATTGTTAATATATTAGTTGCTACAGAAACAAATTCAAGTTCATATTTCCCTTTCATGAGCTTGTAAATGAAAATATTCATCACCTGAGCAAGAGCTTTAGATCATATGTTTGTTGAGATTTTGTTTACGAATTCTTCTTTCTTGTTTTTAGACTGTGTGAAGAAGATTGTTGGAAGATTTTGAAACGGAGCATTGGTTTGGAGTGTTTCTTATGTAGGATATACTCATCAAACATAGGAACTTATCTATTATCGGAACATATAGTGCATCAAATCTATTGATTAATAAACTGGATTGACATATTAAATTATTGCAATATATTGAACATATAATTGCACCAACATTTTNTTCATGAGCTTGTAAATGAAAATATTCATCACCTGAGCAAGAGCTTTAGATCATATGTTTGTTGAGATTTTGTTTATGAATTCTGCTTTCTGGTTTTTAGACTGTGTGAAGAAGATTGTTGGAAGATTGTGAAACAGAGCATTAGTTTGGAGTGTTTCTTATGTAGGCTATACTCATCAGACATAAGAACTTATCTATTATCGGAACATATAGTGCATCAAATCTATTGATTAATAAACCGGATTGACATATTAAATTATTGCAATATATTGAACATATAATTGCACCAACATTTTGGCGTCATTGCCGGGGAGTTGTAAATAGTAATAGGTAGTATTTGAATTAGACTGTTTTTATGGTTTTGGATTCATTTTAAGGACGACATAAGGGCGAAGAGAAGATGGTAAAAAGTGAGGGAAGAGCCCACACATCCACTTTAGTGGGGTTTCTCCAAATTCAGGTTATCCTCTTACCTTTAGTAGTTAAATTTTGTGTGTGATAGTATTATATATTCTTCTTTTTATGTGTAGACGTAGAGATAGTAAAGGTAGATTTATTGCATCCAAAGTTATAGAAAATTTAAGAAACCCCCCCAAAGTTATATAAAAATAAAGAAACCCCCTCCCCCACACTAATTTAGCTAATTTCTATGCAGTTGAAATTCTCAAAGGAGACATTTCAAGGGAATCAATCACTACTGCATTAGGGTCAAATTCTGATGGCGCGTTCGATGCAATTGCCACTTTCTATTGTCGGACGACCAACAAACCTCAGACCCCCTCAAACGTCGTTTCACATGATGTCATTTTTCCGACGACCTAATTTTCGTCGCTATTGCGACGTTTCAAACGTGGCAAGAGAGACGTTGCAAAAGTCACAAGAGAGACATTGCAAATGTGGCAAGAGAGGCGTTGCAAAAGTCACAAGAGAGACATTGCAAATGTGGCAAGAGAGACGTTTGAAACGTGGCAAGACCAACGTTTCAAACATGGCAAGAGAGACGTTGCAAACATGTCAAGAGAGAC
>JZKD02S1386280.1:136871-158759 GCA_000966675.3 Picea glauca
CTAACACTTGATCAATGAATGGTAATGGAAAGTGATCTTTCTGAGTGGCTTTATTTAAAGCTCTATAATCCACACATACTCTCCATTTCCCGTTTTTCTTAGGAACTATCACCAACGGGGACACCCATTCACTGTCCGATATAGGATAGATAAACCCTGCATTAAGAAATTTTTGAAGCTCTTCTTTGAGGATTTCTCTTAAATTCGGGTTCATTCGTCGCTGAGGTTGGCAGATTGGTCGACAATCCTCCTTAATATATATTCGATGATTACATAATTCAGGAGAGATTCCTTTCATGTATGTGTAATCCCATGTGAATGCTTCTTTATTTTCCTGAAGTAACTTCATTAATTGTTGTGTTTCAGCTGTTGTCAAATTAGGGTTTATGTTCAATGTTTTTCCAGGTTCAATTTCCACTTGTATGATTTTAGAGAAGATGGTGTTAGATGTTTGAAGTGGGCTTTCTGAATTGAGGTTTTCTTGATTATCAGACTCCAATAGTGCATTTAGTTGATTATGAGTTTCTGGAGTTACAGAGGAGGGTTCACAAATAAAATTATTGATTAGTTCATCCTCGGTAGAGTCTTTCATGCTTAAATCTTGTCCAATAGTCAAAATGGGTTGAGTAGGTTGATCCTCAAAATCTACCCATACAGAGTTATCATTATTAACCAGGGGTGTAGCGTGAGGATAGAGGGTAAGCTGCTTAGTTTCATAACCATTTGAAATTGTCATTGAACCTGATCTACAACTGATAAAAGCATCTGTTGTGGCCAGCCAAGGTCTACCCAAAATTAGAGGGTGGCCCCCCAACTTAGTTTTGGGTTGCAGCACTGTAAAGTCAACTGGATAATTCCAGGATTCCACAGAGATACTGAGGTCTTCAATGAATCCTTCTGGTTTAATTGTGGATTGGTCAACTAATTCTAGGATAGTAGGGGTATCTCTGACTTCATTTTGTAATTGTAGGAGTTGTAAGGTTTCAAGAGTCATGATATTGATAGCGGCACCTAGGTCTACCAAGACTCGAGGGATTATCATTTTTCCCACTTATACTGTAACAGTAGGGTGGTTAGGATCACCATATTTAACTAGGGGAGTTTTACTTGACATTAATGCAGACAAATCTCCCATAACATGGACTGTAAGGGTATCCTTAGTTTTCCTACCGGGCTTTTTAACACAAATATCTCGCATTGTCCTGGCATAGATTGGTACATCTCGGAGTGCTTGTAGCAAAGGAATTTTAACATATAAATTTTGCAACTCCCCTAGAAGATTGAAGGCTGGTGGATCAGGTGTTTTGGTTAAGGATAAACGCTCAGGAAATGGTGGTTTTGCTATTTCAGTAACATTGTTAGAGGATGATTGTACCTTTTCAGTTACATCATGCTCTTTTGTTTCCTCTTTATCAGAAGAGGTAACATAAGCTATGGTAGGTTCCACAATTCTCCCAAATTGTAAATGAATATTGTTGCATTGCGCAGGGAGAAGAGAAAGTGTAGGCTGGTTATAAATATCAATGCACTGCACAACTTTATTATTTGGGTTGGGGTTAGGTTGTACAGGTAGTTGGGGTCTTATCGTTTGGTTATTTGGGGAAGTGCCAGCTGGTAAGGAAAGTGGTTGCAGGAATTGCGGTTGAGGTAATTGATTTTGAAAGGGGGGTTTTTGTCCTCTCCAATGTTGATTCCATTGGTTCAGATATGGTTGTTGTTGTTCTAGAGGCCAAGGGGTCCACATTGATGGGTCAACAAAGGGTGGGTTATTTGCTGCATGGGTGGGTAAGTTTGTTGCATGGGTGGGTAAGTTTGTTACATGGATGGGTAATTCATTTGATTAGTGTATTGTATTTGATTGTAGGGGTAAATCATTTTATTGAAAGAAGAGTAATTATTCCAACGATTAGAAGATGCAAATGGCATGTTAGGATTCATACCTTGTCCCCGCGGTTGCTATTGCCTTCTTTGTGTCATCAGATAGACAGCTTCAGCTTCTTCGTCCGTTGGTTGTAATGTTGCCTTGATCCCTGATAAAGATGGACAATTCTGGGTATCATGATCTTTATCACAGATAGTGCAGATTGGCTTTTTGTCCAATGGACATTCTCTTCGTGGGTGCTTATCTCTACATTAGGAACAAAAGATGGACAAGGCTGCTTCCGTTTCTTCTTGCTTTTTCTTAATCTGCAGGGTAACCATTTGTGAGGCAAAAGAGATTAACATTTCAGTTTTAAAACCTTCAAGTAAATTACCTATCTCGGCTCTTGTTGCTCCCCCACTGGCTGATTTTTTGGACTCTTGAAAATGTGGTGTCCCTGTTGTTTGATCTATTTCTTGAAGCTCCTCTTGAACATATTTTGCATAAATTAACAATTTCATCGTATGATTCCTTAGATATGTCCCCTTTTCCAAGAATATTCAGCATATCTAGAGAGTCATCCCTTACCCCTTTTAATAATATAGTTTTAAGAATGTCTTTACTTACATTGGGGTGACTGGATCTTTGTAGATTGTATTGTATCCTTTCTACAAAGTCCTTCAGATTCTCGTCTTCTTTTTGCATCATCTTAAATAGCTCCTCCTTCTTTTCCCTTGTTCGGCAGTAGTCCTGGTATTTGTTTGGGAATTTCTATTTCATTTGGTCCCATGTTGTGATTACATGGCTTCCAAGACTCATAAACCATCTTAGTGCATTTCATTTTAGTGTTGCTGGAAATAACTTTAATTTTTGAGAATTAGAAATGTAATCATAACTTCTGCATAATATATCAAACTCAAAAAGAAATTCATCAGGATCTTCTGAAGATAAACCATGAAAATTAGGTAATGCTGAGAGTGGAATGTTTTTCATGGGGGCTACTCCTCTAGGGAGATCGCCAATGGGAAATCCTAATGTAGAAAAAGAGTTTTCATCATTTACCTCTCCTTCAGGACCTGCCTGTTCTTCGTGATGCAATTCTTCATTGTACTCATCCATGTTTCCCTCTGTCTGCTCCCCTGCTGCGCTTGCTCTGTCCTCAATGTCTCCTACTGGCTTCTGGACTATCTCAGGACTCCAAACTTCTTTCCCTGTTCCAAAAATTGCTTGAAATGAAGGCTGGGACTTTCGAAGGTTTGGTCATTGAGTAGCAGATTCAGACTTTGATATGATCTCATCAATGTAAGTCTTTCTTCCTCCTTTTCCTTTTCCTTTTCCACCTGTAGGGTTAGTGTCTTTGGGGTCTTTCATGCAATATTTTTATCTAAAAAAAATCATAAGTTCTTTTGAAATCTATAGCTATCTTCCTCGACAATGACACCAAAATGTTGGTCACTATAATTTCTTAATTAACTCAAACAATCAAGTGCTACATAAATTATCAACCCAGGTAAGTCTGTTATTTCAAAGATAACCACACACTATATATGCTCAATTCCAAAAGCAACTTAGAGTTGTAGTTAAAGGAACTATATTAATCACACTTGCCTTGAATGAACTGAAGTTCTGACTTGAATTACAGGAAAGAAACCTACCTATTACAGATATTTAAAGATTAATATAAAGAATCTTGGATTACATTAAAATAACAATTGCAACAGGAAAGGATAATTGTTCTGTAACCAGAGAACAAGACCCTTACTCTCAAACAGAAAGTTTAGTACCTTAATTCTGATTAACACACTTTCATGGAAACAACAATGCGAAGAAAGCTAACTCTATCTAGCAGAGAAAAGAGCCATCTAATTCCTTCCTTTCTAAGCAGGAACCTTAAGCCCTATTTCTGATTATCACACTTGTGAAAACTGATTGAAATCTACAGAGAACAAGATTTTCTAATCCCTTCCTTTCTGAGCAAGAACCCTTAACCCGCTCTCTGGCTAACACACTTGCAGAAGTAATTGAAATCTATAGCGAACAGGATCGCCCGATCCCTTCCTTTCTGAGCAGGAACCCTTAACCCAGTCTCTGGCTAACACACTTGCATAAGTAATTGAAATATACAGAGAACAAGATCGTCTGATCCCTTCCTTTCTGAGAAGGAACCCTTAACCTAGTCTCTGGCTAACACACTTGCAGAAGTAATTGAAATCTACAGAGAACAGGATCTTCTGAAACCTTCCTTTCTGAGAAGGAACCCTTAACCCAGTCTCTGGCTAACACACCTGCAGAAGTAATTGAAGTCTATAGAGAACATGATCGTCTGATCCCTTCCTTTCTGAGCAGGAACCCTTAACCCAGTCTCTGGCTAACACACTTGCAAAAGTAATTGAAATCTACAAAGAACAGGATCGTCTGATATCTTCCTTTCTGAGCAGGAACCCTTAACCCAGTCTCTGGCTAATACACTTGCAGAAGTAATTGAAATCTACAGAGAACAGGATTGTCTGATCCCTTCCTTTCTGAGAAGGAACCCTTAACCCAGTCTCTAGCTAACACACTTGCAGAAAATCATTAGACAAGACTGCTGCAAAAAGGATTAGAAACTTCGTGAAAATAAACTAAAGTTCTTTAACAAGACAGAGTCAATAATGTTTCAGCAAAGCAGAATTCATTAAAAGTAGTGCTTCAGCAGACAAAAGTTAATCAAAGCATAAATAGAAATTGTACTAACACACTCTAAAACTAATGGGTGAATATTGTGAAGAAGGTGGGCCCTCCCTTCTCACAAGATTCCCCCGAGACGAAAAATCTAGAGAACGATGCTCAAAACAATTTTCTATTCATCTATCAATGTGTCATATTACAATCTGAAAATGAAGTACGTCCCTCTCTCTGAAGCTTTCTTAATACATAAAACTTGGTTCCTTCGAATGGTGATTTCCTCTTATTTAAAGAGGGAATACCTTCGATACAATTGATCAAACATTACAATGTGTATCTGAGTCCTATTCTTAGTCATATCAACTTTCCAAACCAGAACAGGATGTCCTAGTCTCACGCAACAGAATGCTATTGCAAGTATTGAATGAGATGTTGTTGTTACGACTGGAGTAACAATTTCTTCTCGTTGCTACTGATGTTATTTCAACATCGCAAATCGCGGGCTGTTTCAGCCATGGGATTTGCGCTTTGTTGTAAGGTTGTTGTTGACCGCTGACTATGTAAACGACTTCCTTTGTGTTTCAGCATCATCGGTCCAGGGCTGTGTAATGGTTTCCTCTATGTTTCAGCATCTGTGACTCTGGACTGTGTAACAACTCTGTGTTTCAGCATCAACAACTGTGGACTGTGTAACAACTCTGTGTTTCAGCATCAGCGACTGTGGACTGTATAACAGCTCTGTGTTTCAGCATCAGTGACTGTGGACTGTGTAACAGCTCTGTGTTTCAGCATCAATGACTGTGGACTGTGTAACAACTCTGTGTTTCAGGATCAACGACTGTGGACTATATAACAGCTCTGTGTTTCAGCATCAATGACTGTGGACTGTGTAACAACTCTGTGTTTCAGCATCAACGACTGTGGACTGTGTAACAGCTCTGTGTTTCAACATCAGGCCTCAAATGCTATTTTGCAGTTTGAACTGTTTATGCACTTATACATTTCTAATCAATGGTTAAGTACAAGAATGATGTAAAATATTATGCAAAACAAATTAAACGTATAGTAATGAGAAGGAGCGTTTGTATACCTTTAGAATGATCAGATAAAGTGATAGTATGAGTTTAAATGTGGGTGATCAAGAGTGTAATAATGGAAAAAAGTATAGGCAAAAAGGTACATTGTGTGGTCCTAACACCCGTCTCGATGAGTTAGATTTTAAATTTTTGAGATGATTCTCCTAGGGATCCCTGAGAAAGAAATGAAACACTTCTTTGTAGAATAGGGGACACACAAAATGAATGATAATGAATACTCAAGGTGTTAATTGGTCGATAGGAGGTCTCATCATGAGATGGCCTATCATGATCATAAGTATTTAGTGGTATGAAATTACCATCATCTGGTCATCAAGCCAGGTTAGTGGCTCTCAATTAAATGACTGGGGAAAAGGGGTCTCATCATTAGCCAGAATTCTCATTTCCATGAGGTACTTGTGAATGACACTATCATATCTGGGAACCAAGCCAGGATAGTGGCCTCCAACTAGTTCCTTGAAACATGAAAGAAACAATGAAATCAAAGGCTAGGAAGAATAACAACAAACAAACGGGCTTGGAAAAAATTGCATTAAGGATAAGGTGAAACTCACCCTCCACAAAGGCACCCATAGGTAAGATAATACAAACCATTTTATGTCATGAACCACATGCCCAAAATTTTATTCCACACCATTTCACATACACACATGACTGGGATAGGCTACATTTAGGAAACACCTTATACTTGGGAGTTATTGACCCAATAGGGCATCCTATGACCCTTCCCAAACCTAAATTTGGCAAGATGTATAAAGTCCTTGAGCATTTGTTTGGTTTACAGGGGATTGATGCACATGTTCGGGTGCTTTGATTATTGGATGTGATTTAGTTAATATGATACTTGTGACTCATGGACCCATGGAGGGTGTATTTGTTTTCCTTTATAGGACCTTACCCAGTGGACATGTATTCATGAGGAGATGATCAGTTCAAATTTTCGTGAGGTCTTGAATCCCAAGGATGGATGCAGAGACCCCAGGCTTGGGGAAAGACAGTGATGACCATATTACACAGTGAATGAAGATGATGTTTCCTTTGGAGGCACACTGGCATGCCTAAATGATGACAGGACACCCTTCCCTACTTGGATGTTGGCTTTGGAGACCTTAGACATCACCCAAGGCTAGGGTTTGATATTGAGAGATGTTGGGCTATATTTTTGGCACATGTGGCATGGAGGAGAGCTTATCGAGGCCCAACATTTTGATAGATGAACTCAACATCTCATGGAGGAGGCCTAACGTCACCCTAGGAAGGATGATGTAACCCTCTTAAGGGTTTATTTTGTCATAAATGATTTAATTTTGAGTTTTAAGAGAAAATTGACATGTGGGCTCTGTTTTGTGAAAAGACACAACTTTTGCGTAAATTAGCCAGGATTTGCCACATAAATATGGCTGGCTAGTTTCATTTTTTGATAATAAATCACCTGTCACAAGAGGGGGACTGGAATTGGCACCCTTTTTGGGCTACTTGGCTGCAATTTTGAGGCACACTTTCTTGGAGACTTGTTTGGATGCATTTTGGATCATTTCTTGGTGGAATTTTGCAAATCTAGGTTTTCTATGCTTGATTATTCTTGGTGAAGTAAGTAAATATGCAATTTTCATTTCATGATAAATTTTTATGGTATGTTTACTTCTTCATATTTAAGATTATGAAATTTCCTTCTTAAAAAACCTAGGAGTAAGAAACATAAGGTGCTTCTTTCTTTCTCTTTGTTTTGCTAGTCTTGCCTAAGAAGATCTTGTCTAGACAAACTTCTAGAGTCCTAAAGTGTTGGCACTTTATAAGCTTTGTCTAGTTCTTATTGCATTAAATATATTTCAAGAGTCTAAGGATGGGAGATATCCCTAGGGCCCAGAAGTGCCTGCACCCTAGTTATACCTTCTCTTAAGGGCTTGGTACTTGAGCACTTAAGGTGCTACTCCTCAAGCTTCCACCTTTTCATCTCTTTGAAAAGTATAATTATTGTTATTTCTCCAAGTTATTATGTTGATATAATTGACTTCATAAACCCTAAAAGACACTAGTTCTCACTTCTCTCTTGTTGGAATATTGATCAAACACTCAAACCTTATTCTCTCAAGCCTATGCTAACTAAGTCTAACACTAACACAACATAGATATCTAAATTTCTTGCTTTTGTTATAAATTTTTTCTAAAACCATCTAACTGCAACAAATTTTCTGCATATACTAAGCTAACTTACTCAAAACTTGCTTGTGACAATTGCTAAGGAATCTACTTGATATATGCTCAATTTTCACTGTCTTTTCTAGAAATTATGAGCACTAATTTTTGTGGTTGTTACATAACATTTATTGTTTCTATAAACTAATAAATTGCTACAAATTTGCTTCAACCACTTTGTTTTTTTATTGTCTAACATATTTGAGGATTTTATTATCATTTGGTACTTGGAAATTATACATACATGCTATAGTGTTCTTGTTCCAGGAAGGTACATCAACATTCTTCTTTTTCCTCAATTCCTTGGATGTAGACACCCTTAACTTTGGTGACCGGTGAGAGGGGGATTTTCTTGTCCTTATCCTTAGCTTACCCGGCCCTTTAGGCCACTGGGGATGCCTCCCTTGGGGTAGTATTATAATACGTTTCATATTAAGCTGACAATGATCGTTCACCCGCTTGTTACTCCAATCTTCTCTCACTTTCCTTGGACTTTGGGCAAGTACAGATTGTGCGATAACAAAGTTAATTCTACTTCTTTCATATTTTTACACCATATTTTATGAAATTGTGCATGTATCTCTAATAATTTTTCTTAGTCTTGTTGTTTTTAGAAATTTCTATCACAATTAACATTTCACATGTCATAAAACATATTTCAATCATAACATCCAATATAACTCAGTAACATAAAATGTACATCTCATATATAGGATTGACTTAAGATTTTCCATTGAACTTTTCCTTCAAGTTTGCTAACGTCATTGTAAGTTCACAATACCTAAGTTCATAATATCTCTAGAATCCTTCAATTATTATTACATATTGCTTCTTCAATCATTCTTAATCTCTTATATTGCTTTCTTTAAGGTTGATATGTCATGCAATCATCAAGGGGCCATAAGTTGGGAGGCATAGCTTCTTGACTATAGGAGAAAAGGAGTCATGTTTGACAAAATATATGCTGCTACTCCCCAAAAGCTTAAGTGGCCCATCAACAGGAGCAACGCATATTGATGTAAAGGCCCTTGATTTGTAGGGACGATTGTCTCAAAGGGTCAAAGAACCTTTGAAGGGAGGGAAGGGTTTAACATGAAATCAGAGCAAAGGAGTTATGATTGACAAAATATATGCCTCTAGTCCCAAAAAATTAAGTGCCAAAAAATTAAGTGGCCCATCAACATGACCAACGCATATTGATGGACTTAAAAGTGTAACAACATTAATTTGGCGAGTTCACTAACATAGACGAACGTATGCTATGATCTTATAAAGCTTCTAATATGACAATGAGGTTTCATACCAATCTATTAAGACATGCAAAAGTAGTTTCTTAGCAATCAAAAATTGTATTTGAATCCTATTGTTATGAGTCTATCCATGTATTTAAGGTCAACAAATTTCCTTTCTTTATGATCCAAATATACCACATAGTATTGAATAAAATCTAAAAATGATAAGAAGTTATAACTTCATCTGGGAGTTGTTTAACTATTTTATTTTTGAATTTATTTTTCTTAGAAATTCATTATCATATATAACTTTAAAAGAACTGAAAAAAGGTCAATGAGTAAGGAGATTTATGAGTTAGTTAGTCCAGTCCAGAACTTAAAAATTGAGCCATAGGATTGAACTCAAACACATCATTAACTATAACAGCGGGGAGCAGAACGCAAATTACAACAATCATTGAACTCAAACACATCAGTGACTACAACAACCATGACAAAGAGGCAAATTACAAAAATCACGCAAATTATGCTGCATATTTGAAAAAAAAATTCCATGTTAAAACGTTGAAAATTTGTATGCTACACCTCTAACTTCCCTATACAAATATAACTGCATGCAGTCTTAATGAGCTCTTGCAAAGGCTAGATGTCACACGCAATTTTCGATCTCCATGTCTCAGAAAAATCGTCATCAAATAACATGCCTGGGCTTATAAAATTTTTGTTCTTATAATCATGCAGTTGGTTCGCATTCAATGCATCTTCGTACAAACCCATGACTGGGCTTATTAACTGCTGGTAGTTCTCAAAGCCATCCTCAAACTGCCAATTTTTGCAAAGGGATTTAAGATCTGGGTTCTCCGACAAAGCCGCGGATGTTTCCTTGTGAGATAGACAGACTTCATCCTTCAAGTCCAGAGTAGGGCTCGGAGGTTGTCGATCTTGTCATCTGAAGCATTCACGAGATAAGAAAGATAAAACCACGCGTCTGAATCTAGTGTTTGACCTTCATGGTCTCTATAAATATCGGACTTTGCCGCTGCATTATCCGCTAATATGGAGGGTAGAATAAAACTAGAACATGTGGCAGCAATTTCTTCCTCCAAATTTCTCATGATTCCGCTTACGAGCTGTTCAATGGGAGCGTATTCGTCTTCTTCGTCTGCTACGATTTTGTCTAATTGCAGTAGATGAACAAACTGATATGTTTCTTCGCCGTGGAAGCGTTTCGGCTGCGACACATAAATGGAGTCTGGAAAAGCCTCGGGCTCATGGCCACATTTTCTGGGTGTCTGAGAATCCATGATTGAGAGGTGGCCTGGAGATTTGAACTGTGAACACAATGATGGTGTAAAGATGAGAGGAGAGAAGGATGCTAGTTCGACTGCTGTGAAGAGTTGTTCTTCCCGCTGAGAAGGGTATCAGATAGCAGGATACAAGAACATTGGCTATATAGCTACAAAGAGTATCTCAACCTTTTGTGGTATAAGAAAGTCAATATGTGGGTCTTGGGAAGCAAGTCAATATGTGTATGCAACATTTGGCGGAAATTGAAAGAGTCGGCCGGTGTTAACTCGAAGCAATCTTCCCTCTCGAATTAGAGTTATTTTAGTTTACTCCGACATTGCAGGGGACGGGCATGCATCCTATCCGCCAGATGTTATTCTAAAATGTCTTCTTCACGGCATAGGTGTCCACTGTCAAAATTGGAGTACAATTTCCACGTCACGAGGCAGTCAGAGATTTATCCCAGTCAAATGTTTTATTGAAACCTGATTTTACTGGGTCTAGGACTGTGCATGATCATTAACTAAAAAATAGACGAGCAGTCAAAAATGGAAATATTCTTTGGGATTTTGAACTTGTGATTTGTTCTAAATATTCATATTTAAACACCAGTTAAGAGAAAAAAAACACATGTTCACTGTTAATGGGCATTTTGGTCCATATGTTGATGACATATCTGATACAAAGGGATTTATTATTATTTTAATAAAATAATAAAGGTAAAAGGTTTTATTATTTTTAACAAAATAATTTATATGGTAAAGGTAATGGGTTTTATTATTTTTAATAAATTAATTTATATGATAAAGGTATTGGGTTTTATTATTTTTAATAAATTAATTTATATGATAAATATTGGGTTTTATTATTTTTAATAAAAATAATTAAGTTGATAGGCTTTTAATTAACATGTTTACTTTTTCACATTTATGTAATCATGTTAAGAAATTAATACTTGATCAAATTTAAGTTATTAACAAATTCACTGGAGGTTAACTATTTACTTCACTATCAACTTTTTAACTTTTTATAACGTTAAATTTACATTTAGATCACATTTGGCCATATCTCCTATACAACTACTCATAATTTTCAAAATGCAAAATATCCATGATGTTAAGACATTAGTTAATTACTCTCCATAAAAGTTGAATGTTTGTGTTTGGGAAGGTAAACATTCGGTCTCAAAAATCAAAACTATAGCAAGTGCTCGAAACTATGAATTACTTTCGCCAACTACAACAAAATGTCCAAGACCTTTAGGCTTTAACATAAGCACTAATAAGGTCACAAAATTGAATCTCAATGCCATTGATTAAGACGAACAATTATTATTATCCCCTCTAATCGGAATATATATACAATACATAGATAACTTTAATGCTTCAGCTCAAATGTTGGTGATCGACTACATATTTTTTCGTAAGTCCTTTCTGATAATAAAAAATTGTGCAGTTGTCTTCGCGCTACAGTCTTTGATTGGTTTTTCCTCGGCCCATCTAGTTAAGTAATATGTCGCAGTAATGATTTACCTATCTCTTAATCTATTAGTTGGTGGATTAATCATCCCTACAAAGTCCACTGACCATTTATCAAAAGATTGTAGTTTCACTTGTGGTACTAAGGGAATTTGATCTCTCCTGGAAGGCTTCCCAAGTCTCTAAAAAACATCACAACTCTCACAAAATCCCTTAGCATCTTTATGCAGGGTAGGACACCATAGTCCTACATGCAAAAACAATTGGGTTGCTTCCTTTCTGGCATAGACACCTTCTGCAACCCCTTCATGCACCTATGACAAGATCATATGTCTTTAATGTTCTAATACACAACGTCATAGAATACCATTTGCACCTAACTTGTATAAATTTTCTGCTATCAACTGGTAGTATGTTTCCTTCACTACAAGTTGCTTCTTTTGTGCCACTGTAAATTATGGAGGGGCTACTCCCTTATTCAAGAACTGAACTATGTCTGAAAAATAGTCATCCACCATTTGCACTAAAAGTAAGTGCGTGTCTGGTAAACTATCATCCAATTTTCATGTATCTTCTTCTGACAGTATGTGTGATAAATGATCTGGTCTTAAGTTAAACTTTCTCGGTTTCACGATTAACTCAAAGTCATATTCCTTTAAAAGTAGTATCCATCTATATATCTTCCCCCTCCCCAATACTGGCTTGTTAACTAGGTATCTCAGTGCATAATGGTCTTTATACATCTTAAAATGAGATCCCAAAAGATAGTGTCTGAACTTTGTAAGACATACACCATGGCCAAACCTTCTCGTTCTATCGTATTATAGTTCTCTTTTGTAGATGGTAACTTCCTACTTGAAAATGAAATAGGATGGTGTAACTCTCCTTCACTTGGTTGCCAAAAATGATCCTAATGCTATATATGATGCATCCACATGAACATGAAATTCTTTGCTCCAGTCAGGAAAAACTAGGATTGACGCAGTGACCATCTTCTATTTCAATGTATCCAGACTTTTCTGACATCCGTCATTCCACTGATACTTCACTTCCTTCTTTAGTAACTTCTCCATAGGGGTTGTGCATAGCCCGTCATATTCCAAAATTCCTAACTAACTTCTTCCTCTTGTGCGCTAACTCATTAAAATGGGCTAACTACCTTCCATGCACGTTGTTCCTTTGTTTATTTGTCACACGACCCTCTCTTGCACGATTCCCAAAACTTACCCAAAAATTCCTACTCCAACATGTACACATTAAATTTTAAAATCAAAACGTGATTTTAGACCCTATGCCTTAAACGAAAACCACTAGACAAAGAAATTCCTATGCAGACAGTGACTTTGTATTTTGATTAGTGCATTCACATAATTTAGATTTGATTCTTGGAATTTGTATATGTTGTAGAGGACACATTCCTCTATATTTTGATGAAATAGCATAAAAAGTATATAGTTTAAGTGGCACACGCAAGCCTTGCATAATTCATAGACGATGCAAAAAAAATCCTAGAAGTAGGGCTTCAATATTTTACCTTACATGTAGTCAATATTTGGAATCAAATCCAAAAAATTTTAAATGATGTAGAGGAGATATTATTGTACCCTCAAAATTTTCATATAAATTTCTTGAGTTTAAGTAGGTCAATAAATTCAAACACAAAGCACGATGAAAGTAGTCTGAAATTTTCCACATGTGCATATTTTCTAATTCGACTTTGAATATTCAAATTTTGAACTATGGATTATACCTATAAAGTTAAGAGACAATAATTATCTGATACAATTCAAATTATGCAATTTTTCGAGCTACCCAATGAAATGAAAAGTCGTTGAAACTGAACAGTCACATACTCTAGCATAAATATTTAAAGCCTTGATGTAATTAGTGTGTTTGGTCTCTCATAGATTATCCTATAGAGTGAGCCTATGTAGGATCTAGGGACCTTTATGGTACTACTAATATACCTTCATTTCTCCATTGTTTTGGTTTTCTATAGTTGTCTGTAGGGTTGTTGATCCAAAAACCTGTAGATTGTATGTATGAATGTAATGAGGCTTAGGAGCACCCCCAAATGGGGTGACACCTGTCGTGCACATGATACATGGAACTCTAGAGATGAGTGTTGTTAAATCCCCTCACCGCCCTCCTCCCCCTACGTCAATCCACTATACCTAGCATTCAATCCGGCAAGGAGTTAGTGCATTGGGATAGTCAGGGGAGGTTAATGGCACACCAGGCTTGGCTCTTCATAGTTGGTATGATGAAACAAGGCAACATCACCTCAGTAGTCATGGCACTTTAGAATGTCATCTCTCTCGTCATCACACAGGTAATCTCTTAGTAAGGTTCTTATCTCCCGTGTTTTCCCTTGGATCTGCATTTTCCACCTCCAATATTCTTCCTAGTGAGACGAATCTCTATTAATTATATTTACTCCACATCTATATTATCCTTCAATTCCTCTCCCATTGGTGTCAAAGCCATGCCTCGGGAGAGTAAATCCCAAACACATCCTGACCTACTACATTCTGGTAGGCCAACATCAACGCACATGTTCGCTCTCTCTTTCTCCTAATCCTAGTAGCAACTCTATCTACCATCCTTATGTTGATATTATGGTAGCTGCAGAAGGTATTAACCTTCATTTGTGACCTTGGATGATATTAGAATATTCTAGAAGCAAGAAAAGACTTAGCCTTGGTTGGTGCATTAGCCTTGGTTGGTTATTATTTTTCTACTGGAATT
This sequence comes from Picea glauca, assembly GCA_000966675.3. NCBI lineage: Eukaryota > Viridiplantae > Streptophyta > Pinopsida > Pinales > Pinaceae > Picea > Picea glauca. Next base: position 151,435 of record JZKD02S1386280.1, read on the forward strand.
CTTCTCTCTGTCAAGGTCAAGGTTCTCAGGGGTGGCATTAATGCATATGGTTGGGTGACAATATTGATATATTGTCTATGATTAAACAAGCTACAGTCTACACATGAAGGAATTTGCAAAGGATGTGCTCTTGGTAAGAACGTTAAGAAACCATTCTCAAGCAACAATAATAGATCTAAGGAAACCCTAGATCTAATACATTTAGATGTTTGCAAACTGATGCCAGTCAAATATCTAGGAGGTTCTCTTTTCTAATAATAATCTCATAAACCTGATATATATATGCACTAATGTCGAGGGTTACTGTGTGTTCTGATTGATATGTGTGTTCGATACTTATTTGAAGCTTTCATATTTTTTTTGTAAGTCCTCTTTGATAATAAATTCCTAGAACTAATATCAGCATGAACACTTAGGGTTTTGTAATAGGAATAACTTTTTCGTGTAAAATAAAATTTCTTCTCAACGAGCCTTTAGAGTTTGGTATTGTGACAAATTTTGGTTTACAAATGATGGAGAGTATCATATGCAAATATTTGATTAAATATTTGATAAGGAATGGAAATATTTATAATTAGTTTATCAATTCATCATAATTAAAAAAATTAAAAAAACTTTTTTTTATTTATTCAATTATAAAATATAATATTTAAATAAATTAATTTATATTAAAATTTCTTAAAATTAATATCTACATCATGATTCCATCGATCGAGTGAAAGAATAGTTGGTGTTATTTTGGTTAAATATATTGTTAATGTACTGTTGGAAGAGAGTGGCCACGAAAAGTTTATGGTTGCATGAAATATATATTTCACTTATGCCACGTTATCTTCAAAATTTGTGTTAGTTATGTTCAAAAGTTGTTTTGGTATTTTCATTTTTTTTATATTGGAAATCGGAAAGAAGTTGTAAAATAAAAGTGTTTTTTAACATTATTTTTTATCTATTTATTTCCAATATATCGCTAGAAGATAGTATTTCCAGTATACCACTAGTAGAGAGGCGTTCAGTTACTTTTGACTCCATTTTCACTTTTTCATTTGTTTTGAAGTTGAAAATATTCCATTTCTAGTTTTTTTTGTTTTGAAGTTGAAAAGAAGATATTACAAAATGTTGAGGTGATCAATTTGTGTGACAATCCACCTGCTAAGGCACTTTTAATTGGACCTTGTGTTCTTACTCCACCTTGACACAGACACGTTAGATATGTATATATATTTCTGAGAAAATTTAGTTGATTTTTTCTCACTTTCAATTATAGAGAAAGAGTTCTAAACTTTAAAAGAATTCAATTGTTTTATAAAAAAAATTAAATTTTAAATGATTTCTATTGTTTTATAAAAGGTTCTAAACTTTAAAAAGATTCAATTCTTTCATAAATGTTAAAAGAGTTTTAAACTTAAATTTTAAAAGAATTTAAATGTTAAAAGAAAGGTTTGAAATTTAAAAGAATTCAATTGTTTTGGTTTTAAAAGAAAATCGATATATTTTTTTTAAATTTATTTTTTTTTAAATTTTTATAATGGAATATTTTTATCATTATAATCATTAATGTAATTAAAATTTAGCATAAAAATATTATAATGATTTATTTTTTTAAATTTAAAATGGAAGTAGTTGTAGTTGGAGGTGATATCTAAATGTGTATTTATTTATTTAGAGGTGATACCTAAATGTAGTTGGAGGTTACAATTCATTGTCATGTTTTCTCTTAAATACTTCTCTCTTCAAGTTGGATCTTTAATGCCTTCAACTGTTTTCTATACGGATCTCCAACCTTGTCTTTGTTCTTCATACTTTTTGTCACCTTTCTGCACACCTCATCTTCCTCTTTCTTGTTTGTGTCATTTTTCGATTCGTACTTCCAACCTTCAAACTCCTTTATTTCTTTTTAGTTTTTTATTTTTATTTTTCTCTTTTTCTATCTATTAATACACTATGGTACACATATTGTGCACTGAGACTAGTGCACATAATCCCATTTATCACTAGCAGTTTCAGTCGACTACCGTTAACTAGTCCTTCCTCAAATTATCCATTCAGTGTCTCCAACCAGACAACACCTACATCTGTCACAAACTTCATCATATAAGGTCCTAACCAATGGATCTATAACTTCCCTGGGTACTGCAAAAATGTGCTTTCATAAAGTAACACTAAGTCTCCTGTTTGAATTTTTATTGTTTAATGTGTTTGTCATGCCAAAATTTCTCGCACGCTTTCTACACTTGTTGATTGAAACCTTGGACAAATCGGTCTTCCTCAAATTCTGCTAGTTATAACAGTCTCTTCTCCATTGCACTAGAATCTGTAAACTCCTCTATCGCAACAATGTGCAAAATTGGTATAATAAACTCCATAGGCATCATAGCTTCTTGACCATACATCAATCTAAATGGATTATGTTCAATCAACTTATTTCTTGTAGTTCTATATGCCCATAAAACTATTGGAATTCTCAAGCCCCAGTCATCCTGACTTACATTGAAAACCTTTTTCATGCATGTTCTAGGATCTTATTGAATTCTTCTACTATGCCATTTTCTTGAGTGTGATACGGGGTGCTCCTTTGATGATGGATTTGAAACTCCTCTATCAATGCTGCAATCGTCCTATTCAAAAAGTGAGTTCCCTGATTACTCATAAGTATTCTATGACATCCAAACCTCATCACCACGTTCTCGAACAAAAATTGTGCAGTTGTCTCCATGTTGCAGTCTTTGATTGGTTTTGCCTCTTCCCATCTAGTTAAGTAGTATGTCGCAATAATGATGTACCTAGCTCCCAATCTATTAGCTGGTGGATTAATCGGCCCTACAAAGTCCATTGACCATTTATCAAATGCTTGTAGTTTCACTTGTGGTACTAAGGGAATTTCATCTCTCCTGGAAGGCTTCCCAAGTCTCTGAAAAACATCACATCTCTGATAGAATTCCTTAGCATCTTTATGCAGGGTAGGACACCATAGTCCTACACACAAAAAAAATTGTGTTGCTTCCTTTCTGGCATAGTGACCTCCTGCAACCCCTTCATGCACCTCTAACAAGATCATATGCCTTTCATGTTTTAATACACAATGTCACATAATACCATTTGCACCTAACTTGTATACATTTACTTCTCTCAACTGGTAGTCTAGTGCCTTCACTACAAGTTGCTTCTTCTATGCCACTATAAATTCTGGAGGGGCTACTCCCTTATTCAAGAACTGAACTATCTCTAAAAAATAGACATCCACCATTTGTACTAAAAATAAGTGTGTGTCTGGTAAACTATCATCCAAATTTCTTGCATCTTCTCCTGATAGTATGCACGATAAATGATCTGGTCTTGATTTAAACTTTCTTGGTTTCACGATCACCTCAAAGTCATATTGCTGGAAAAGTAGTAGCCATATACATACCCCCCGCTCCCCCCAATACTATCTTGTTAACTAAGTATCTCAGCGCATAATGGTCTGTATACATCTTTAAATGAGTTCCCAAAAGATAGTGTCTGGACTTTGTAAGACATACACGATGGCCAAAACTTCTTGTTCTATTGTAGTATAGTTCTCTTTTGTAGAGGATAACTTCCTACTTGCAATGAAATAGGATGGTCTAACTCTCCTTCACATGGTTGTGACAAAACTGCTCCTAATGCTATAGATGATACATCCACATGAACATGGAATTCCTTGCTCTAGTCAGAAAAAACTAGAATCGACGTAGTGACCATATTATATTTCAATGTTTCTAGACTTTTTTGACATTCATCATTCCATTGATACTTCACTTCCTTCTTTAGTAACTTCTCCATAGGGGATATGATCTGCACATATCCTTTGATGAATTTTCTATAGTATCCTATATGACCCAATGTGGATTTCAATTATCGCACTGAGGTCGGTGGTGGCAAGTTAACAATCAAAATTATCTTTATAGGGTCAACTAACAATCCCTTGAAGTTCCTGGTCAAATCTTCCTAATCTCTTGTCTTTGTACGCATTTATATTTCTATGTAACAATTCTTCAAAGTATTGTCCAAAGTATGCACAAATAAATGTGTCCATTCTTGTTGAGGTGTTGATCTCCATGTCATGGTACACTTTGTAATATGGTATGCTGGGAAATTTAATCCATTATACTTCGCCATGATGCTTTCATTCTTTGTTCTGAATCTGACTTGTAATAAGCTTTTGCACTAGTGCCAATTTATTATTCCATCTTTTTGCATAGCCCACCATCTCCCAAAATTCCCAACTAACTTTTGCCTCTTGCACACTAACTCCTTAAAATGGGATAACTACCTTCCATGCACGTTGTTCCTTTGTTTATTTGTCTCACAACCCACTCTTGCACGATTTCCAAAACTTACCCAAAAATTCCTACTCCAACATGTACACATTAAATTTTAAAACCAAAACGTGATTTTAGAACCCATGCCTTAAACCAAAACCACTACACAGAGAAATTCCTATGCAGACAGTGACTTTGTATTTTGATTAGTGAATTCTCATATTTTATATTTGATTCTTGGAATTTGTATGTTGTAGAGGACACATTCCTTCATATTTTCATGAAATAACATAAAAAGTATATAGTTTAAGTGGCACACACAAGCCTTGTATAATTCATAGATGATCCACAAAATTTCCTAGAAGTAAGGATTCAATATTTTACCTTACATGCAGTCAATATTTTGAATCAAAGCCAAAAACGTTTAAAGGATGTAGAGGATATATTACTCTACCCTCAAAATTTTCATATAAATCTTTTGAGTTTAAGTAGGTCAATAAATTCAAACACAAAGCGCGACAAAAGTAGTCTGAAATTTTCCACATGCACATATTTTCTAATTCGACTTTGAATATTCAAATTTTGAACTATGGATTATACTTATAAGGTTAAGAGACAATAATTATCTTATACAATTCAAATTATGCAATTTTTTGAGCTACCCAGTGAAGTGAAAAGTCTCTGGAACTGAACAATCACATACTCTAGCATAAATATTTAAAGCCTTGATGTAATTAGTGTGCTTGGTCTCTCATATATTATCCTATGTATAATCTAGGGACCTTTAAGGTACTATTAATATACCTTCAATTCTCCATTGTTTTGGTTTTATATAGTTATTTGTAGGGTTGTTGATCCATAAACTTGTCGATAATATGTATGAATGTAATGAGGCTTAGGAGCACCCCCATATGGGGTGACACCTGCTAAGCACATGATACATGGAACTCTAGAAATGAGTGCAGTTAAATCCCCTCGCTGCCATCCCCCCCTTACATCAATCCACTATGCCTAACATTCAATACGACAAGGAGTTAGTGCACTGGGACAATCAGGGGAGTTTAATGGTGCACCAATCTTGGCCCTATGGAGCTTGTACAATGCAGCAAGGCAACATCACCTTAGGATTCACGGCACCCTAAAATGTCATCTCTCTCATCATCACATAGGTAATATCTTGGTGAGGTTCTTATCTCCTGTGTTTTCCCTTTGCTCTACATTTTCCACCTGCAATATTTGTCCAAGTGAGTTGAATCTTTATCAATTCTCTTTCCCCCATGTCCAACTTCTCCTTCAATTCCTCTCCGAGTAGTGTCAAAGCCATGCCTCGAGAGAGAGGCAATCCCAATCGCATTTTGACCTACTATAATATGGTAGGTCAACATCGATGCACATGTTATCTCTCTCTTTCTCCCAATCCTAGTAGAAACTCTATATACAATACTTATTCTGACAAAAGATGGCGCGATGAAGCCCAACCTACACCCAAATTGCCCGACCCTGAGATAAATTATGGTGGTTGTAGAGTGGAGGAGGAGATTCCTCCTAATTGGGAGGATGACATCACAAAGAAGACAACACAAACCAACACTGCCCTCCCTTTGAATTATCTTGATATTTCTATGGGAGGTTGTGTGGTGGAGGAGGAAATCCCTCCACATAAGCAAGATGACTTCATGCAAGGAGTAGCCCCCATTTCTAGTGGATCACACAATAAATCCATCAAGATTGATCGGGATGATTATTGGGCTAAGGAGGAGACCCATCTAGAGCAACATACGGGTGAGACAGACCATCCATCCTTTGCACTCCATGATTTTCCCAATCCTCGCAGGCTTACGGAGGACCAAAATATGATCTTTGAGATGAGAAGAGACATGGCTGACCAACTTCACATCCAACACACCCTCAGTAGACGTCTGGATATGTTGTTTGATTCCCTGTCAAGTGAGCCTACAAAGAGTTGTTTCCCAACCTGCTGCTAGTCATTTTCCTTCACCGTTCGCCATGATGGAAGTCCGAGTTCTCCTCAAATTTAGTTTCTTTACTGTTATGTTATCAGTCTTATCTAGGATGCATTCATAGTCAAATTTTGTTGTAGACAGACTCTGGTATATTGGCTTGCCTACGAACATAGCAGGCCACCTATTCTGGTTTCCATACATGTGCCATAATAGGTTGCGGTTTTTGATGTATGTTTGGACATGTCTTTCTTTTTTGGAATTTTAATGTAATATAACCTCTCTTTTATTTACAAAAAAAAAAAAATTGAAGCTTAGGAGCATTGCTCATTGATCCTAATAAAGTGATTAGAAGTTTTATGTATGTCGTGTGTTCATTCTATTGACTATGTTTTGAATTAATTTGTTACTATGTGGGTTTTAGTGATTTTTTTACCAGATTTTGATTTGTCGGAGGGTTATGTACCTACCTACATCATCATGAGTCATGCAAGATTGCATAAATTTGTGCAAGGCATGGACGTTGTTCATAAATTTTTGAAGCTCTATATAAACACTATAAATCCATCATCTTTCTTGTTGTAGTATAAATCTAAAATATTATATTTTCTTCCTATTTGATACTTAATTATGATGTTACATTGTTGCAAATAAGTTTTATGATTCATATGGCATGCATTCTCTCTTTTTCTTTGTGCCTAGAAAATATTTAGAGGCTTATGGTTTTGTGAAAAGATGTATATTTTTTAAGAATATATGTCAACAATGAATCACTTCTTGATCCAATGTATTCATCTTATGATCATAATTGAGTAATTTAGAACAACACCTTATAATATCTCAAAGAGGTATGAAAAAGGTTTTTGTTGGTGCATCAAAATTTCACCCATTTTAATATCAAAGGATTTTTTAATGTAAGTAAGTCAAGGATATGAACAAAAAAAATCATGGAGACTCAATCCTTTTGAGTTCTCTCTACTACACATGTTCTCAACTAAAATAGGCTCAATCATAGTTCAATGCATTAAGAAGGTGTACATTGTGGAAAAAGTTGGAAAAAAAAAATCTTGGATAGTTCACCATT
>JZKD02S1386280.1:186061-199046 GCA_000966675.3 Picea glauca
GACCTTTTAGCTTTAACATACGCTTGCTAGGTTTAGGAATAAGGTCACAAAGTCGAATCTCTAGCCGAATAAGCACGCATGTGGTTATATGTCCTTTAGTTCCTCCATATCAATTTACTGTAGAATTGATGGTTCCATTGATTAAGATGAACAATTATTATTATTCTCTCTAATCATAATATATAATGCATAGATAACTTTAATGCTTCAGCTCAAATGCCGGTGATCGACTACCTTTGTGGACCCTTTTCTAACAAGTGTTGCATGGCAGCGTAGTCTCTGTCGGACAAGCAAGTTTTAAAATGGATAAGATAATGGGATATGTGGAACGTGTGGCTTGATTAAAGACACAATTAACAACTTGAAGCTGCTAAATAGTTGTTCTAGTTGAAGCCACTAAATAGTTGTTCTAGTTGGTATCATTTCTTCTTCTCATTTCTCTATAAAATAGATATAAACCCTATACTATAACAAAAAATAAATACAAATGTTTTCGTGTATAATTAAATATCAAATTGAATACATATTAAAACATCATATATTGTTCAAAAGCATAGTCAAACCTATACAATCAAGAACTATCAAAGGAACTGTTACGGCTACTGCTACCTCTAGTTTGCCATGACCTGCTACAAAAAGAAATCTTGAAACTTGTTCTCCATACCACTATTCTTTTTCTCCCATTTGCTCATAATTTAGAAGCTTGAATTTCATAAAAATCCATATTATGTCTTCCACCTATTGATTTGATGGTGTTTTGGTAGATTTTTTACACATAGTGTTGATGCATTTTCTAAGTTTTGGCCACCATTTTGGCATTTACTTTCTATGTCTTCGCCTAATGGCTCACTACTTCTCACTTTCAAACCAGTTTGTGATTCAAACAAAATCAATTGGTTATCATCCTTGGGCTCTGGTTTTATCTCCTTCGAATAACCACAATGCTCAGCTACAAACTTGAGACATGCATCTTCTTCTAGAAGTGTAGAAGCAATTGAAATGGCAAAGAAAAATGTTGAATGTGGGAAGAGGAGTTTGGCATAAAAGAAATTGTTCAAATCTTCAAAAACTTGAAATGACTATAGGTTTGCAGCTAGGAAAAAATGCTATATATGATTAGTCTTTCACAACTACATAATCTTAGTTTTGTACTAAAAATAATATAGAAGCAAAAAATTGAAATTACATGAAACAATCTTAAGTTTGTACTAAAAATAATATGGAAGAAAAAAATGAAATTACCATATGTATTTACTAAAAATATTGCACCTCCTGTGAAAATAATGCATGCCATACCAAATACATTGACACATTTAGTAGGAACATTTCCATCTCAAGCAATGTGTTTGGATAGAGATGGCCAATATGTCACCAAACAATGTAAATTTTTTATTGTATTAAGACTTTAAAAAACGTTCACCTCGAACTTTAGATAATGTAGAAAAATAATGATTCAACAATGAATAGGTGTGCAAAGATTCGATCTGAAGGTTTGAACAAAGGATTCAATTAATTGACTTGTCAACAAATGGGAGAAAATTTAATTTCAGGTACTTCTTGACTCCAAAATTTTTATGGAAAACATTATAGAGAATGCATCACTCTGTTCATCTAAATAGAAGATTAGCATCTTCAAAATCCATAAAAGACAATTATGGACCATATTTGCACAACTTCCAATGAATGAAGAATGTGAACAAGATTTCAACAGTGTCAAGCCTTGAAATTGAACTGAGTCATGTAATATCCCCCGGTAGTGCCCCAATTATATTATGAATTGTAATCATATTATTAATTGTAAATCATGTTTATGAATTGCAAATCATGTTTTGTAGGCTGGTGAGCCAAGTATTGATGAGATGGCAGGCTTATGTGTTTATTAGGCCAGAGAGACTAAGTGTTAAAGGGCAGGGGCCTGATTTTGTATATGTAATTATGCAGATCATTAATAAAATATGAACATCGTCGTGTGCAAATTGACCACGAAGAAAGAGTGATGGGGGACTAAGCTTCCACAAGGTTGGGTAAGGGAGGAGGCTAAGTGTGTGGGCCTATGGGCTAAGCTAGGGGGATTATCTCTAAAGGGGATAGTAATTTATTATTATTTCCTAAAGGCTAAGGTGTACAATTGATGAGTGATGTCCTAAGTTCCTAGGAAAAGGGAACGAATGCAAATGTAATGCATGTAGCTCCAAGAAGACAAGTGTCAACCTCGGCTAATGCATTAAAATATGATGAGTTGAGTCGTGTTGGGGGTTTTTTCTGTGGAGTTTGGAAATTCTCCAACCACTATCTAACCGTGAATGGAGACATCCACCAGGAACCCTGGAAGGAGTAACCCGTGAGTTATTCTACCATACTCCGTCTGAGTTAGTGGTTCATCCTCCATACTTTCACTCACGGTATGAACCATATTACCTCTGCGTCTGATCACTGCATACCTCACGCAGCTCTGAAACCCGAAACCGTGAGACCTCTGTGATCGACTGGTGTATTCCCATGAATTTTGTTTGGTCTCTACGTTTGGATTCCATCATCAACCTCTGCATAATTTCCTTGTCACACATCTGAAAACTAGTGGAAAATCCGTGGATGAAGTCGTGTCTCCTATGTGTTCTATGAACCCGATTTATCCATTATGCAAATATGAGTTCATTCTTAATTGTCTGGGTCACTGTCTTCTGTGAAACCTGAGCATACTTCAATTGTATATGTTGCATGTGTTTTAATTGTGGGTTGTTGTGGCCACACAGTCCCTTGGCTGAGTTTGATTGGCTACCATCATCCGTTCCTTGTTGAGCCATACTATGGTCCTCCTTGTGATGGAATAGAGCTGAAGAAGAAGGTTGTCAGGCCTGTGTGCAACACTCTCTCCAGGTGAGGGAGGTGGTTATGGTTGAAGAGGCAGGTTGTCGGGCCTATGAGGGAATCTCTCCAGGTGAGAGAGTGCATGAAGGAAGTGAGAACTCCTAGAGGGGGTCATGTAGTTGTCACAGAGCTCAAAGAATTCCAGTTCGGCCTGTTACTGAAGCCCAAGGCAAGGGAGGTTTAGCAACCGAAGGATTGTCTTGGTGACAACGAAGGTGTATACTCCTGGAGTGGGATAGACATGTGGGGAATGAGAGTCTATGAGAAGTAGGAAAAAGTTGCTCCTAGGAGAGAATCTTTCCTCGTAAGCTGTGTCTTCCTATTGACCTTTCCTAGCCTAGGATTCCCTTGCCCGGTGGAGCTCAGTTCCATCTTGGGGGTGACCTACTGTTGAGAGTGATGAGCAACGCGGTCTAAGGCTGGGAGGTTCATGGAAGGTATGCATGCAGCTGGTGGTGTTACGCCATTTTAAAAGATAAGTACTAATTATGTACTTAATTATATGTGATGCATGTTTGTGTCTTGAAATGTTATCATGTATTTTGTTGCAAGTTTGAATTGTTGTTAATTATGTTTAAGTTTGTATGACAAAAGTAAATCCATGTTAAATATGTTAATTTGATTTAATGCATATATTATTTAAAGTAAATATATATATTTCACATAGTAGCATTGTCCAACAGTGGGGTTGATGGTCGGAGACGTTACAATTTGGTATCATAGCTTTAAAGGCTAAGTTAGGGTTGTGTTGGTAACGTTTCCTGACCTGTTGGTGGCTGGGGACGTTACAAATTGGTATCGGAGCCAAGGTTTTCAACACTGAGCCTAAATGGGCTAGATAAGTGGTCATTGGAATCAAGGTTTCAAGAGGAAATTCTATCTGGAGGACCAATTTCAAACCTCAAAACATTCATGAGTGCCAAGAGGTTACCTTGGTCATGTTACAAAGCTTAGGAGGAGTAAAAGTGTCATAAAACCATGACATAAGTAGTGTTGGTCCACAGAGTAATGTGGACCTTAGGATATGTTTAGGAGAAGGAGAATTCTTTATGACCGTCAGATCCGGTAATGTTGCGAGGCAGCTAGTCGTGAATTCCTTTGGAAATCTGTAGAGTAACAAAGTCTGTTCTGCACCATAGGATTAGTTCGGAAGGAAGGGAAATCCCTTACGACCATCAGATATGGGGAAGGTGAATATGGGTTAACCTGGAATCCATTCAGACTTCGTGACTTCGGTGAAGTTGACGCAAAATAAGAGAGAAGTCTGAAGCTTCGAAGCTCGAAGATCCAAAGTGGTGAGTCATGATGACATCACCTAGAGGTGACATGGACACATGGGATGTGTGCCACATGTCAATGGGTTTTGAACCCATGGAAGTTTGAAATTCCATATGAAACATGATGTGTGACACCCAACTGATTGGGCCACGAGTCAGCCTCTAGTATTCCACCACATGGCATCCTATATGAGCAGGGTTAGTGGTGTTGAAGGTTACATAATGTAATTAAAGGTTGGGGTACCCACAGTGGCATTGATCACGATACATCAAGATCAATGGCTAGAACGCATTACGGGGACCCAAATTGCACATAAGTTAATTATCCAAAGCGGTCTCGCAATCCAAATTACGGTTTCATTGAGGGGTTATGTTTCAGCATCATAAGAATTGCGGGATTAAAGACGGGTTACTCTAAACCACCGTTGGATTCCCCTACAATTGGAAAAAGTTAAGTGATGTGACGTAATGACATCACTAAATTTGAATGGGAATGTTCGGAGATTAACAGTTCGGATGCGCGGATGTGAAATCCTTCGAAGTCCCAAATATTTGAAGTTTTGTAACTCAGACGCCTCAGGTTCCATAGTAAGTGTTAGCCATCGGATGTTGAGTATATATGGACAGTTGATCCACCCTACTTTGCGAGTTCAATAATTTGGAACTCCAAGAGATTGTTGTGTGGTGCCTTGAAATATTTCGAAGCTGAAGGTAGAAGGTCAGAGTAAGCACCTAGTGATATAGCGCTTGATCATGACCTTGATCACATGGATCGGGGACTGAGAGAAAGGAGCTAGTGTTCAAAAATGATTATAGAGCAGAGAATAGCTTGGAAAGAAAATGAAATCTAAACATTTTCTTAAATCAGATTGGTCTGAATGCATAAACTGGTGAAGTATTGAATAAGTTTCAATTGTTTCTCTTCTTTGAGTTTTCGAGTGCAAGCAATGCACATTATCCACAAGGAGTGCGTTGACAAAGGTAAGTTAACCTTAGAGAAGATCAAGAAAGATACCGTTGAACCTTCATCAGCAGCAGTGCAAGGAGTGCACAGGAAGAAATTTGTGTTGAGTTCAGAGAGAGAAAGAGTCACTAAGAACTCTGTAGGGCTCTTCCAGGTGGGCATCAAGTGAGTGAAAGTGTGAAAAGAAAGAAATCTTTATCGAGTTCAGGGAGAAGAGTATCAAAGTAAGATACTCACAGAGCTATTGAACACTCTGTAGAAAACGCTCAGCAAGGTGTGCTTTGAGCAAAAGGTTGCCAGAAGGGCATGAAGTTTTCCTTTCAAAGGAAACAGAAGGATCGAGATCCTTAGGAGACTAAGTAAATCAAAAATCTCATAAGAGATAACACAAGGAGTGCGTGGGGGATAGAATCATTCTAATTCTTGAATCTTAGAAGAGATAACACTTATGAGAGCGAAGATGAGATCCAAGAGGCGGACTCACAAGAGAAAGGTCAAAGGTCGAAGCCTTTGAACATTGACAAATATTCCAAGGTGGAAGAAGTCAAAATCTCAGGAGGAGGAGTGACAAAAACCATCAGATCGATTGTGGGGAGGAGCCTGGAGCGTTAGATCAACATCTAATAGAACAAAGGAAGCATAGAGCAGAGGAACAAATCCCATCCGTTAGGTTTGAGCAAGAAGGACCAAAAATCATTGGATCTGGAGGTAAGAGCATGAAACTTAACCCTAATGTGCACAGGAGAAGTGGACTTCTCAAAGTCCTGAAGTCCCAAAGTGATTTGGGACCGTCCATCGTCAAGGAGGACAGGTGCGTTAAGAACCATAACTTTAGAATTTTGTGGACACAGAGGAGGAGAAATGACATAAATAAATCTTGGTGGTTGACTTGAAAGTGGATGTGTGGCACCAAACTCTAGGTATGGTGCACTCTAGAGGAAAGAAAAGGATGAAAGCACCAAAGTCCCAAAGGAGATCTTGATTGTTGATCGAGGAGGAGGTCAAAGGACCATTGATCTGGTCTTGGTCGAAAAGAGCCAGAGTTCATCAGAACCATCTGATTGTTGAGGACATGTGTCATTAGATCTTCCACTCTTGAATATTTCCATAGGATAAAAGAAGATAGTTGAGATTTGAAACTCCCAAGGGACGAAGAGATGGAACAAATTGTAGTCGTTGGTTTGGAAGGGAGCTACGACAGATTGGGAAGATCTGAGATTATGTGTGAAAGGAGAAAAGGTCATTGATTTAACAGTTGGCCAAAGGCAGGTAAAGGATAGATAGCAGTCGTTGATCATGGATCATCGCCGAAAGTGAGAGATCGACGGTCGGGAAGAATTATGGGGCCAGAACTTGCTCGGATGTTAAAAATCTGAAAGCGAACCATAATTTATACCACGGTTTTAACAAAGTGATATGTGGCAACTGGAGGTGAATTGGGGGGTGAAAAGCGGGTTGGTCTAAAACCACTCTTGCTTGCACCCACAATCACACACTTACGTGAGGTTATAGCCCATAGTATTATGAAGGAAAGGGCTAATGAAAAAGGGGCTAGTGCCTGAAACTTTTAGTTTTGGAAGCATGCAAGAATAAGCCTGTGGGTCTGTCAGGACCCGCACACAGGAGAAAAGGGAGCCTATGTATAATTGTTTTTGGATCAATCACGAGCCCGAAGAGTCAATTCGACTCAGAAGATTGAAATATCCTTTGACCGAGAGGTCAATAGACCTCGGTGAAGTAGGGGTACTACATCAAAAGTCCTCAGGGAAGAAATAGTCATGTATAGTGACTACAATGAGAGCACAAGAAGACTCATGAATTCAGGAAGAATTGAAGACTTTTGGGATCAACAAGGAAAAGTTTCACATGAGAAAGTAGTTGTTGCAATTTATGTGGCAGGAAGTATGTTATGGCTTGTTGGGTCATCCAGAGGAAAGAATGCTTGCATGTTTGCAAGTGTTGTTGGTGATGTTGTTGCATAAGGAGTGAAGCAACAAAGAGCTGAAATGTTGCATATAAGTTTGATAAAAGAAGCATGAAAGATTTTACTACCATCAGACTTGAATGTAGTACAAAATTTATTAATGGCAGTCATGCAGGGATGAGTTTGTATTACTGTTTTTTCATAATTGCTGAAAGGAATTTTAGGTAAGAATTTCCTCAAACAAAGTTATTTTATAAAATCACATGATTATATTATTGAATGCATACCACTAAATGTGGTAAAGGCTGGAGGCCTGTATTAACTTTTGAATGCACACTAGCATAAAATAAAATCCACCATTTTGACATAAAATCAGTTTATTTGTGCAGCCCCGTCTTTTTCCAATCCACCATTTTGACATGAATTAAATGTTTGTTTGCATGGTTGCATGTTTTAGTTAGAAATAACAACCGGCTTTGCCTTCAAAATTCGAAGTTATGGTTTAAGAGAAAAAAACACATGTTCACTGTTAATGGGCATTCTGATCCATATATTGATGCCACTCATGGTAACAACGATTTATTTTCTTATTTTTAAATATATTTATATTATTTTCATGGTAACAACAATTTATTTTCTCCATTTTTAATATATTTATATATTCTAAAAGATTTGATGCATTTAATCTTCAATAACCACAAGTTGCAATTACTCTCCCTCGCCCAGATAAAAAAAAAATTGCAGTGACAAATTCTTGGCTTCAAACTCCATGCAACTTAAAATCACAAAGGGGAAATTTCATCCTACAGGATGACACATCTGACACAAAGTAATCGGCTTTATTATTTTTAACAAAATAATTTCTATGGTAAAGGTTTTGGGTTTTATTATTTTTAATAAAATAATTTATATGGTAAACGTTATGGATTTTATTATTTTTAATAAAATAATAAAAAGAATTAATTAAAAAAAGAATAAAACCAATTAAATTGTTAGATTTATATCAACTTAATTAATTTGTTTATTTTTTCATATTTATTTAATCATGTTAAGAAATTAATGTTTGATCAAATTTGAGTTATTAACAAATTTATTTAATATTAACCATATCTCCCATTCAACTACTCACTCAGAGGCGTTTAATTTTCTAGATGCACAATATCTATAGTTTTAAGACATTAGTTTGTTATTCTCTAGAATTTTAATCAATATAAGTTGGATGTTTGTGTTTGGGAGGGTAAACATACTATATCAGAGCAAGTGCTTGAAGCTATGAATTATGTTCGCCATCTACAACAGAAAGTCCAAGACCTTTCAGCTTTAACATAAGCTTGCTAGGTTTAGGAATAAGGTCTCAAAGTCTAATCTCTGGTTGAATAAGCATTCAGGTGGTTATATGTTCTCTACGTCTTTAATAAGCATACAGGTGGTTATATGTTTTACACTAATCACTATTTTTTGTTGTTCAAAATCCATTTCTGAATGTAAAAATGGATTCAGCTTGGTGAAAAACTCTTGGAACATTGGGATCTACGAATCCAACAATTTCTGGCCAGATTACAAATATCCTGAAAAAATCATCATTTCTTAGAACCTTTAATGTAGTACTGATAACTTTAATACTTCAGCTCAAATACCAATGCCCTTTTCTAATAATAATCTTATATATATACACACAAATGTTGAGGGTTTCTGTGTTTGATTGACATGTGTGATCGATGCTAATTTGAAGCTTTCATATTTTTTCGTAAATCCTTGATAATAAATTCCTAGAACTAATATTGGCACGATCACTTAGGGTTCCCGTGATGGGAATAACTTTTTCGTGTAAAATAAAATTTCCTCTTAACGAGCCTTTAGATTAGAGTTCGGTCTTGTAACAAATTTTGGTTTACAAATGAGGGTATCATATCTAAATATTTGATAAGGAACTGAAATATTTATAGTTAGTTTATCAATTCATCACAACTTAAAAAAAGTTTAACAAAACTTCTTTCTTATTTATTCAATTACAAAATATAATATTTAAATAAATTAATCTATAATAAAATTGTTTAATATATATATATATATATTTGTAAGAAGAATACATATGAATATGATTCCACGATCGAGTGAAAAAATTGTTGGTGTTATTTTGGTTAAATATATTGTTAATGTACCGCTGGAAGAGAGTGACCACGGAAAGCTAATGGTTTCATGAAATATATATTTCACTTATGCCGCGTTATCTTCAAAAGTTGTTTTAGTGACTCCTTCGGCATTTTTTTTTTTACATTGGAAGTCGGAAATAAGTTGTAGAATAAAAGTGTTTTTAACATCATTTTTTGTCTATTTATTTCCAATACACCACTAGAATTGAGTGATATTTCCAATATATCACTAGAAGAGAGTAGTTACGAAATACCACTAAAAGAGAGTAATATTTTTAGTATACCACTAGAAGAGAGTGACATTCAGTTACTTTTAACTCCATTTCCACTTTTTCGTTTGTTTTGAAGTTGAAAAGACTCCATTTCCATTTTTTTTGTTTGTTTGTTTTGAAGTTAAAAACAAGATAATACAACTATTTACAAAATATTGGGGTGATCAATCTATGTGAGAATCCACCTACTAAGGCACAAGACACTTTTAATTGGACCTTGTATTCATATTCCACCTTGACACGAACACGTTAGATATGCATACATATTTTTTCAAAAATTTAGTTGATTTTTTTCTTACTTTCAATTATATAGAATTTTAAACTTTAAAATAATTCAATTGTTTTATAAATATTGAAAGAGTTTTAAATTTTAAAAGAATTCAATTGTTTTATAAATATTGAAATAGTTTTAAATTTTAAAAGAATTCAATTGTTTTATAAATTTTAAATTATAAAGAAAAAGTTTTAAATTTTAAAAGAATTCAATTGTTTTATAAATGTTGAAAGAGTTATAAATTTTAAAAGAATTCAATTGTTTTATAAATGTTCAAAGAAATGTTTGAAATTTAAAAGAGTTCAAATGTGTTGGTATTTTTAAAATTTATTTTTATTAAAAAAATTGTAATATAATATTTTTATTATTATAAAAAAATTAGATATATTTTTTTTAAATTTATTATTATTAAAAAATTTATAATGTAATAATTTTTATCATTATAACCATTAATGTTATAAAGATTTAGTTTAAAAATATTATAATGATTTAATTAGTTGTAGTTGGAGGTGATACCTAAATGCATATTTATTTATTTGGAGGTGATACCTAAATGTAGTTGGAGGTGATACTTCATCGTCATCTCTCCTCTTAAATACTTGTCTCATGAAGTTGGATCTTTAATGCTTTCAACCGTCTCGTCAAGTTGGATATTTAATGCCTTCAATCGTCTTGTCAAGTTGGATCTTTAATGCCTTCAACCGTTTTCTGTATGGATCTCCAAGCTTGTCTTCGTTCTTCATATTGTTTGTCACCTTTATGCACACTTCATCTTCCTCTTTCTTGTTTGTGTCATTTTCCGATTCATACTTCCAACCTTCAAACTCCTTTATTTCTTTTCTGTTTTTTTTTTTTTTTTCTTTTCTCTTTTTCTATCTATTAATACACTATGGTACAAGTACTATGGTACAAGTACTATGGTCCACATATTGTGCACTGAGACTAGTGCGCATAATCTCATTTATCCCTATCTATTTCAATCGACTACCGTTAACTAGTCCTTCCACAAATTCTCCATTCAATTTATCCAACCAAACAACACCTGCATCTATCACAAACTTGATCACATATGGTCCTAACCAATGAATCTAGAACTTCCCTGGGTGCTGCAAAAACATGCTTTCATAAAGTAACACTTAGTCTCATGTTTGAATTTTTATTGTTTAATGTGTCTGTCATGCCAAGATTTCTCGAACGCTTTTTACACTTGTTGATTGGAATCTTGGAAAAATCGGTCTTCCTCAAATTCTACTACTTCTAATAGTCTCTTCTCCATTGCACTAGAATATGTAAACTCCTCTATCGCAACAATGCGCAAACTCGGTATAATTAAATCCATAGCCATCATAGCTTCTTGACTATACATCAATCTAAATGGATTATGTCTTATCAACTTATTTCTTGTAGTCCTATATGCCCATATGTTAAGCCCTAATATTGGCTCATTACCCCTTAATTGGGGCATATTATATTAGTAATGTTATTTTATTTAAGTCATCTTTAGGCCATTAGTTGTAATTATACCTCCTAGTCTCCTATATATACCAAGGAGACATTTTGATTTTAAATTATCTTGTACTTGAACATTTAAGTGGGGTAAAAGGAGGTTGCCCCCTCAAAGAGGCTTATTATATGAAATTATCTCTTTTTCAAGGCGTTGAGTACTTTTTATGAGGTTTTTCTATGCTATATTGATATTTGGTTCTTAACATATAGTATCAGAGCTCAAGGTCTTGGGGTTTCGCTGCTACATCTGAGACACCTTGGCATTTTTGCTATAACCTTTTTTATACAATGTTTCAGAAGGAACGACTTGGAGGATATTTAGTAGATGGATCAAGGTACGTTGGGCTCAAAATGCAGCTCTCGAGGCCTTAAATTATGGAGATACAACCTGTACAAGATAGGGTTTTGGAATCATCCTGAAATGATTCATTGCGGAATTTTCGCTATAATGTTTTTTTTATAACGATTCAGACCATAAAATTTGGAGGATATTTATAGAAATTAGTAAGCTATCTATGGTAAAATGTTCAACTTCTAGGTCATCTTAAATTTTTCGATACACCTTGTGCAAGATAGGGTATCTGACTAGTCCTATTGATTAGTCTCAAGAAGGTGTTCCAGGCAAAAATATCATAACTTCTTCCTAGAGTATCCAAATTGAGTGGGACTAGTTCATTGGATCTTCTACAGTCTATAGTATTTCTGGTGCGAGTTTCATAATTTTATATCAATTATTTTTTGTGAGGCATTCTATACACGTGAGATCTCCTAGAAAGGACAAAAATCGGCAAGTTGTGGGGAAGTTACAATAAATTCCACTTGGCACATCCAATTTTGATCATACCTATGGCATTTCAGAGAAGAAATATCAAATAACTACATAAAATAAAGTTTCATACCTAGAAGGGCCGAAACTTGGGAGATACAACAGAAGAAATATTGTCTAGCAGAACCACCTCAAAATCAAGGTTCAAAAGTGATACTTGGCCAACATGCCACCCAAAAAGGGAACTTATACACCAAGTAAGCCTCCAGAAAATCCTACTTGGACTATTGATGAAGGTGATGAAATGCATAGGGACATAAATGATTTACAAAAGAAGATAGTAACAAAAGATGAACTACAAGAGATGATGGAGGGTTTAAAAGGGGAGATTAGGGAAGTATTGAAAAAATTTGTAACAGAGAAGACACCTAAAAGTGAAAATCCATCCCATGAAATTCATGATGAGGACACAAGGAAGGTGAATCAAGAATGGAGAAACTCCAACTTTGGTTTGAATACCAACCATGTTCCTAAGATTGATATAAAGAAGTTTGATGATAAGGACCCAATCACATGGATACTTCAGATGGAGAAATTCTTTGATCTCCATAATGTGCCACATACACAAAAGGTACAAATCGATTCTTTATATTTAGAACCTAATCAATTTGTATGGTATGGATGGATTTGTTCTCGCAAATCACTCGTCACTTGGACAATTTTCACGGAAGAAATGATAGCACACTATGAGGATACACGGAGAAATATCTTCTTTAGCCAATTGATAAATCTCAAGCAAAAGGGTTCAGTTACTGAGCACGTTGAGAACTTCCAAAGATTGAATATAAAGGTAACCGATATGATGAGCACTTGATTTATGTATTCGTAGGAACTTTAAAGGACAACCTTCAATATGAGGTTCACCTTTGGGAACTCAAATCATTGGAGAATGCATTTAAGGTGGCAAGAAATGTTGAAAGT